>RXIC02000057.1:55020-152127 GCA_003952965.2 Morella rubra | reverse complement strand
AGTCTTTGTAGGGTAAAAGTTTTTAACGGTTTTATCCTGTTTTTGTTTTCCAGCAAAGATATTTTAAGATGGAAAGTTTCACTCTGATCAAATTCAACCTCGAATGTCTTTTATGAATAGTTAGAACATAACAGTATAAATAGAATGAAATGTTGCCACTCTTGTCTCTTCTTTCTAGGGCTTTTAATGGTATAATGTTCATAAGAGCTATTATTTAATTGGGGCCAAGGACTAAATTTTTAAGACATAATTGTAGCAGTGACATTATTCATGGAGAAGAGACTATAGTATTATTAGTGTGAACTTAACATACGAAACTACATTGCAATTCATTCGAGGCTTTACACTTGGAAGACCAGATAGAGTTCTTTTGAACTTTAATTTGGAACTGGTTATTATGAGAAGAAGAGTGGGAACTGATCATTATTATATTGCTCCTGTAGAGATGGTCCATCTCTCAATTATATCTCAACGAAATCTGAACTTCATTTTTCAGTAAGGGATCCAAGTATTTAGACATTAGCAATTAGATGACAATATAGTAGAAGTATGAGTTGCTTAAATGTACGTTTGTTTTCGTACAGTTAATAGTGCATGAGAGAAAAGATGAAAAGTGAGCAATGTAGGCTAAGGTTCTTTACGTCAAAACAATGTACTAAGTGTAAAAAGAAATTACAAAGTTAAAGATATTACATAAGTGATATATTGAATAGACGGTAGAACTAGCACATTCATTAAGATACAAGCAAGTTATACTGTATTTGATGAAACATAATATGGCCGATAGTGAGCTTTGCATAAGCTATTCTAAACTCTATGTACTCACTTCTTTCCGTATTTTAGTCAAGTGAAAGGACACGAACTGCGGGCAGGCAGGGTAAAGCTTAAGAGAATAGGAAGTGGCATAACGCGTGCTCGGTGGGTTAATGAAGAGGAAGTGGGAGGAAAAGGAGGAGCATATATGTGGGTAAGCACAAGTGATTGTATCGTTGCCTTCAGAGTGAGCTATGAGTTTCTTCCAGAGACAGCGAGATAGTCATGTCTCCTACTGTCTGCAGTCTGTCTCCAATCTAAGCCTGCTTCCGGCGAGATCAGTTAATGGCCCGAACCAAGTATCGTAAGTATTGTGCTCTGTGTCTGAATGCAGAAGGACAAGTTATTTTATGTTTTCTAAGTCAGGGAGCCAAGAGCTTCGTCTAGGCAGTGGAGTAATGTAGGTAATTAGAGCAGTTGTGATGCGTTTCTGTGCCTCCAAAGCGAAGGAAACTAGACAAGCTTGATTTTCGTATGCGTTGTTTCCCTAGAAGGACACACGGGGGGGTGGGGGGCACAGATTGGTGAGTTTCGAGGGGAGATGGTATGGTAGAAAGAAACAACGAGGAGAAAGTAGAAGGCTGTCCTGAAGGAAGATTGCGCACGGAGGCGGCTGAGGAGAGGTGCCAGAAAGAGCGAAGAATTTTTGTGCTGAGGAGGGAGGGAGAGTTCGACTAGCAGGGTGCGACGGGTTCGAATCCTGTTTGTTTTTCGACTGGTTTAACTGGAGAAGGGTGGGAGATGGCAGGTGTTTACGGAGGGATAGTCAGGGGTCTATATTTAGCGGTTGTCGTGTCAATGTGCTGTATTATGGCGGTGCGATTGATAACAGCTGTGAGAGGTGAAGTGGGTGGAGTTGTCAGTGGCGAACATCGTTGATATGGCGAGCGTCATAGGAAATGATTATTGTTTTGCAGAGCTAACACTTGGATTAATGTTCAGGCTGAATCAGATTCAACCGAGCTTTACAGACAATCCGGGAGCAGTAAGGGAATATCATTTTTGAGGGGTAATTATAGAGAATCATGGAATAAATATATCCTTAATATAAATTTTAAGTTTGGAGTTTTGGAGTCCAGACAGCGTCGCTTTGGATGAAGGTATAAAAGGCGTGTGCTGCTAAGTAAAGAATAATGGGGTTATCCCGCGAAGTTTCGAATATCTCAGGAGCGCATCTAAATTGGATTTTTTTTCAAAATAATGCTCAGCTGCATTATTTCGGTAGTGACAAAGGAAAGGGAGTAGTGGATGGACATGCCGTACAAAGGTGAGTCCAAACAAAAAAAAAAAAATATCCAAGGCGAAAGAATCCATAAATATTCAAGAATTTTTTTTATTGCATTTGACCCAATTCTTGCTAAGTGAACTGGCTCAATGTTTAATCAAAGATGATTGTTCATTCTGATAAAAAATTATAAGATGTTTTGATTATTGATTAAAATTATAGGATATTTATGTTGATTAGAGTTTTATAGGTTTTTATATAAAGTTGGTTAATTTTTTTAAAGATATTAATTTTTGTTGGAGTTTATAAAAAGGTATAGGGATAGATGATTTGATGTAATTGTTTTAATAAAAATATTAGACTTAGCGAAAAAGTATAGAGAGCATATATTTGTTTAATGTTTTTTGAAAAGAGATATTGAGTTTGGTGTGAAAAGTTGTTAGAAATATATAAGATGGTGTTTCGTGTGGAATTTTGAAATTTTAGATATATTTTGATAAATTTTGTTGATAAAATATTTGTATTCTAAATACTTTGCAATAAAATGCAGCTAATTTATCACCTGTCAAATCCTAATGCTAAATGGGTTCCAGTGATGTTCCGTAAAAATTGTAAGTAAAATAATATTTATATTAGATATGAGATGATGGTCAAGATTGAGATTGTGTAGTTAATGTACAAAGATAGGATTTCCAGGATGGAGATTTTGGTAATTAAATTTTCTTAGGCGAGTAGTCTTGGTTCCTTATAGAATCTGTCTTCGTGAGAATCTTACTTCCAAATTACTTGATATCAAAAATAAGATGTTTATCCTTATTACAAAAATAGCGTGTGTGAGAGTGCACTAGAAAACTTTACCTTTATGAAATAATTTTTAAAATGCTTTCGGCTTATTAAGGGCTTATAGCCTAAACCATTTTTATCAAAGACACATCTTGGCTTTTAAAGATTTCTTGTATTGGGTGAATTTTTCAAAAATCTTGTTTTTAGGGATAGTCTTATGGTTCAAAGCACCCTTTTCTTTTGCAAAACCCAAACAAACCTTTTGCTTTAGTAAATTATTTCCATGCTTCAAATCAATTTGCTCATTTTCAAACAACTCAAATTCTTTTGAAATGAAAATGAATTTCTTTTTCAAAAAAGCATATTTTGAACCAAGATTTTTAAATTCATAATGAATTTCGTCAAAGGCATTTTCAAGTTCAAGATAGGAAGGTTTGGATTCATTATCCATGAGATATTTCTCATCATTAACTACCTCTTCTTCCACCTCATTTTCAGTTGAGTTTGAATCAGTGTCATCCCATATCACCCTCATATCTCTCTTGTTGAGACTTCCTATTAATATTTGAATAAGGGACAATCTAGCCTTCATGATGCTGATTGTTTTTTGCACTCATAGTGAATAATCGTCTCTTTCCTTTGTGTCTCCTGTAAGAGTCCTTTGTAAGGGTTGCATTTTATCGGTTAGTACCGGAACCGGATCTAATATAGAAAATCAGAACCGGAATGTTAGAATCGGAAATTCCCGGGCGAAAAATGCAGAATTCTATTCTGGATTTAAAAAAAACGTTTATCTTGTTTTTTTTTTTAAATAGGTGACCTGGGTTGTTTTGACCCAGGTCACGACATCATGTGAGGGAGATTGAACATTTTAGTCTCCCTTCTTCTAGACTTTTCTTCAAAGACCCAGCTCCAACGCCACTTCTTCTTCCTTTCTTCTTCTTCTTCTTCTTCTTCTTCTCTCTCTTCTCTCTTCTTCTCTCTTCTCTCTCTCTCTCTACTCTCTTCTCTCAAAATAATATATTATAAAGGGGATATAATAGAATGAGAGGGAAAATAGAGATTAGAAATGACAATAAATTATGACGTTGATATCTTAGTAGGTATATGGCTAGTTGGCTTGGAGATTGGTTTAGTCGTTGTGTTGTTCGTACTCTTTGCGATTGAGATGAGTTTGTTGATAAATATCAGAGACTAATGGAACGTGAAGTGGGCTTTTGCTCTGTTTGAGGTTGGGAGTGATTATTCCGGATGGAGAGGAATTTTGATTGTGATGGTTAGTGCTTTATCCATGTTCATGCATTTTTTTTCTGTCTCTCCCTCGACTTTAACTCTGTTGGGTTTGAATAATGTAAGGTTGGGTTGGATATGATAATTTCATGAAATGATTTGGTTGGTAGAGATGAGTTTTTGGGTGTGGTTCCTACATTTTCTTTTGATATGGCACTGGCATTACACACACAGAGTAGTTTGTGATTATGAATAGTTGAATTAGTTATCTTTTGTCCCTGTTCATAAAATATATGGAAATTCATTCTATCGGCTGATTCAGAATCGGGGAAGCTATGGTTAGAATATAGGAAAATCGAATAATGTTTAGTTTTAGTTGGTGGGAATCATCTCACTCATTGCCTTTTCTGCTGGTTCTGGATTTTATGACCTGAAGCTTTAGCGATTTGGAAGACGCTGCGTATATGTGCTCTTGAATATTTCTCATGTTCTTCATTTGTGGAAGACATGTGTTCAATACTTTTGGTATCTTCATTAGGATATGTGAGTCAAACATATGTCGATATGACTCTCTGCTTTCTTCATTTGCTTAAGTACTTTCATATTTCGCTCTTTGAGGATATATTTCTAGGGGCATTGTTCATTTGTGCTGTTCGATATCTGCATCTCTTCATGAGAGTTGTGTGTACATTGGGTATTCACGTGTAGCTCTATGTTTATTAGTCCGAGTACGCACTCATGTCATAGATGTTAGTCTGAAATAAGGAGTTCGGTAATACTCTATAATCTAGTTGTGCGTGTTCTCAGAGACACGCACTGGTCTTCCTGGTTAATAGATATGAGAGCACTGTGAGGATCTCTGGACAAATACAGAAGTTCAATCGCGACTTTTAGGTATACCGGGAAAGTAGTCAAACAAGGTTAATTGCAATAAATTTTTATGGATATCAGACTGAAGGCCTTGAGTGCTTAGTTTTGAGTCTCTTCATTACTTTGTTCTTCATTTCTCTTATTTCGCAGGCAGACTTGCTAAAGCATCTTTATAGTTATGCTCTCTACATGTTGAATAAATTAGGGTCAATATTGTTAGATCAACCTTCTAACGTCTAGATTAGTTGTCATCTACTAAGCCTGTAAGGGTTAACATATATTTAATTCGGGTTTCAAGTTTACTGTTTGACGAAAAATTTTATGAGATAATATTAGTGGTACGCATTGAATGATCTATAGATAATTGTTCTTCTCTTCACTGATGCCTTATTCTTTGTGGTTCAATCAGATAATGTCTGCATAATCATGTTCTGCTAATACAACTATAGTGACAGTGTATAGATTTCGAAACTTGATATATAAAGATAGGTATATACTAGTGTCACATTAGCATCGAGGATCATCAGTACATGGTAGTGGGATTAGTACTCTCACTTAATAAGAAAAAGTGGTATGTGTAATGTAGGTGTACATGACATGGATGAATTGCGCTATTGTATTTATTGTATAATAAATTATTGATTGTTTGATAATATGTATGCATGAAAATTATCTGTCACGGAGTAATTGTCTCTTGAGTAATATAGGTTATCATATTGTATAGCACGCTTCTATCGTAAATTATTGTTTTCATACACACATGTCTCATTTGTCACTTCTGGTCCTGGGACATGACACGTCTTCAACTGAGAAGTTATACTGGCGTACTTAATAATCAACTAAATTTATAATAATAGTAAATGTCTAAGTGCTGTGTTAGAACATTTGCAACATAGGCGATTAGTAAGTCGGCATGGAATTTTCTCTGAGGATCAGGGATTTGATAGTGAATTTTGTATTCTAATCCTCTCGTACGATATCGGAAAGGGGGATGAGCTGAAAAACACACATTTTCGTGTTTCTCTTTAGATGTAATCGTATGCGAAACTGAATCGCTCCAAATCATGTGTAAAGCAATAATATTTATGGGGAAATCTAGAGGTGTATGTGTTGGGAATATCTGTTTATCTTATTCGGCGTATAACGCGGATAGATAGATAGATTATTAAGAGTTCTAGGGAGGACAAAAAAAGTCATTATAGCGTCCGAGAGGATGATGTGTAAAAAACAAAGACTGATATTTTTGTACAACCGTCTTTTTACACAGCTGATATAAGTAGCTTTTGTTATTAGTAATACCGTGTGTAGGTGGTTCTTTGAAGTAGCAATTATCGACGAATTCTGATATATTACCACTATATTTAGTACTTTAATGGACTGTTTTTCTCTCTCAGCGCTCAGCAGTCAAACTATCTATAGTTGTGCTTCTCTTCTCTTCCATTGAATGTATGAGAGGAATCCAGCTCGGATTTTCCTACTCAGATCTTTCTCATGGCTTCCCCTAATTCTCTTTCAAGTGCTTTGGATATAGTGATAATCACAATTTAATGATATTTTTGAGCTCAGCTATTTCTTTTTCTTTTTCTTTTTCACAGCTCCCAGTGTCATTTTTTCTAACCTCAGTATCTTTTTCCTCTCCATTTAACTTATCTTCGTCACACAGTTACTCTTCTACTCCAACATATTTGGCATGCTACAAATTATACTAAGACTGACGCTAAAACGACATAGAGCTCCTATCCGTCACTCTCAATTCAGGTGAGTGCTCATCAACACTTATCACAGGCTTGTTCAGAGTGACTTACAGGGCCTCTAAAGAACGCAAACCTCTCTTCGCATAGCAAATGTATACAGATCAATTATAAGCCTAATAGAAAGAATTTAGTGAATGTAAATTGGTTGTGACAATGAATTTCGTCCAAAAAGTGTTTTGTGTGTGGAATAGCCTCTTAAGTTGTTTCTTCTAAAGGAAACTTTTTTCATGTTGATGATGAGTTTGTGTTTTGCGTGACAATGATGTATGATTGACATTGTGTAGCTTATTTTCGCTTGTTCCGGCTGCATTATCGGACAGGGTTGAGATCAGCTCCATAAAGTAGATAGTTTGGATGGAAGCAGAATAAGAAAATAGTACAGGTGACGAATGGGTTATTGGTCGTTGACGAATATTGTTGTGATAATGAGATTGGGTTGAGAGGTGAAAGAATCGGTAAACCTGTTTTACGGCACCAGAGCTGTCGTAGTCTTGAAGAGGGCGAAGACAGTTTCTACGGAGGACTAAGAGAGAGGGCTGCTTATTCTTGTCGAAATATCATCTGAGTGCGGCAAGAAGCATGTGTGCTCCATCACTCATCTTGTACTGGGGCATACGTGCTCAAAGTGATATCATCTCTCCCTCTTTCTATCGAACTCTTCAGCATACACCAGCTCTCTTCGATAGAGAGATGATTATCGGATGCGGACTGAGACTGCTTTGCAGGACATTACTCGCATATTCTGCGCATTTGAGTACAAGGCTGTACTGGGGGTTACCACATGACGTCGCGGTGCTGGCTGTGTGAGTTTTTGGTTCTTTTGGGTTTCTGGCTTGATGGAAATGTGTTACTTTGGACAAGTACATTGATGGTTTGGATTGTTATTGCCTTTTGTCCTGAAGGTACTGCAAATGTGAGATGCCTTACAACCCGGACGACCTCATGGTGCAGTGTGAGGGGTGCAAGGACTGGTACATTGAACTGGGTTCTTATTTTTAATGCGTTTTTGGAGGGTTTTATTTTTCCAAGTTACTTTATATGCGTCTCTCTTATATCAGAACTATATACAATAGAGATTGTTGGAAAGAAAAGAGCTTTAGGGTCCATGAGAATAGGGAGGATGGAACTTTAATTTGGGATAGAAAAGACCAGCATGTGGATGGGAGAAGAAATTCACAATTCGGTTTATCATAAAAAGGAAACTGCAGAAGAAAAAATACTAAGACAAAGTTCTCCTTGTGCAAGGAGTGCATAATACTAATAGAAGTGTTTCTATCTAGATATTCAGTTTGTTAGATAGGCCTATACACCTTGGTCTTATTTAGGCTTTTGTCATAATTCTGGAGTTTTATGAGCTCTTGTCATGATTTAGGTTTACTAGTGTAAGAAGGGCCTTAATTTGATTGTGTTCATGTTTGGGAAATCCTTGTACTGTAGAGAGATGGAAAATCCATGCCTATTGATGTTTTTGTTGCATTATTTTGCTGCTTTGGGCATGCCTTGGATTTCAATACACTGTGTTTGGATTCCCAATCACTTGCTCAAAAGCTTATTGTAATGCTTACTCTTTCCTTGTAGGTATCATCCTGCTTGTGTGGGCATGACCATAGAGGAAGCCAAAAAGTTGGACCGCTTTGTGTGTTCTGAATGTTCCTCTGATGTGGATATTAAAAAATCCCAAGCTGCATTTTCAGCATCACCAGTGGCTGATGCTAAGGTGATTACTTTGTTTCTTAATCCCACATAGCTGTAGATGCTTTTTCAGTGTCTTTGTTTGGTTTGTTTCATTTTCTTGTCTCAACTTTTGCATGAGACAGAATACGTGTATTTTCAGGCTCATAGATAGCTTTGGGTTTTCCTATTGGAGGATAAAGACTCTTAGCAGAGTTTTGAAATATCAGTTAGAGTAAAACTGGATGTTGTGTATTAGAGACATAAGATGTTATATGTTCTGAAACTCGAGCTGTGGGGGACATTTCTTGTTTTATGTGGATGGTCCCGTGGAGGATCTTCCTGTTTGGTAAAGGAAAATCATAGGACGTATGAATACTCCCAATTCGTGGCCCACCATTTATGATTTCTTTTATAACGAGACACACTATAGTATAAATATGAAAGCAAATCTTAACATCTGACCATAAGTTAGAAGTACCGCTAGCGACTTTGCTCATTTAATTGGCGAAAATTTAAAAGGTTTTAAATGGTTATACTCCCAATTTGTGGCCCACCATATACCGATTTCTTTTATAACGAGACGCACTATAGCACGGACATGTAAGCGAATCTTAACATCTGACCAGAAGTTAAAAAGTACTGCTGGCGACTTTGCTCATTAATTGATGAAAGTTTAAAAGGTTTTAAATGGATATGCTCAGGTCGCTATGATTCAGTGCAAACTAGAGGTTACACTTCTTTTAAGCTGTTGTCTCTGCACATGGAAATTTGAAGTTCAGGCTTCTGCAGCATTGAGAATCAATACAAGTCTGAAATGCTGATTCCCTATGTAGCTTTCGTTGAATACCCACTAAGATGGGATAGTGTGATGATATTGGAATTGTTCTCCTTTTCCGTGACAGATGTTCTCTCACTCTGACAACTGAAGATGTACTCAGGATTTGTATGTCATATGTGCCTAAGCGGTACTTAGAATGTCAATCAGTATTTTGAAGTTACTTTTGGTACTTTTTAGAACCTTTTTTCTGAAAGTAGAAAGATATATATGCTTGCAACATGTACTTCTGCGCTGGACTGCATGTTCTCTTTTTATAAAATAAAAGAGCTTGAGCTGAATGGCAGTCAACCATGCTTGATAGTTTATCCTGCTTTTTCTTTATGGTTAGGCATTGTGTTGGCATTCTTGTTCAGGTTTTTCCAATATTCAGTGGGTTGATAGAACTGAGTTTTATGGTGGATTATTATAACTTAATGTGGTTAAGCTGTTGGTTAGCAATAGTGCTCTAGGCACTTCTATTGGACTTGCATCTGCACTCTATGGAGTCCTGATCATCATCTTGTTATTGTTGATGACAGCTTCGGCTGACCTTATCGTGAAAGTGTGGAAACTGGTAAAATTGTGGCCTTAAAGGGATGCCACTTGTGAATAGTTGGCCTCAAATTGGGCACATACTGCACCTCCCTCCTGGTCGGGGAAAATTTTAGGGACTTACCTTTTAGCTAAAAAGGTGCCAATTTGTCCCTGAGGTTTTGTGATCCATTTAACCAATATACGTTATGACTATTCACGCGTGAATACAACCTTTGACAAAACATTCAGTATGTAAATTAAATACCCGTTCAAAATAACTTCAGATAGTAGTTACCAAGCAGATGGGACAAGCGGGAATGTTAGGTAAAAATTACAATAAACAGCTGCCTCATGAGGCAGAATATCAGTTCTGGAACAGTATGTAAATTCCTGGCATCTCCTCAAACCTTGAGAAAAGTGAATGTATTTAGCCAGAGTTTCTTTTCTTTTTCTTTTAAATAAAAATCTTTGACTGTTACATTTGTATCACGTTAATGTGCAAAAGAGAGAAGCATCTACTACTTCCACAACCTGCATAACTGATGCAGTAAAGAATTAGACCACCCTTGATGCACTTTACTCCCAAAAGCTTTTATCTGGCACTCCCCAGTGTGTTTTTTCCTGTTATCCTTTTGGTCCTATATGCCATTTGGAATATTTCTAAGAAAAAAATTTCGTTGGAGACTTCAAGATTATTAGATTGGGTGATTGAATTATTATAGCAAAAACTGGTGCCATGTAGTGATCATATAGTAATTTTGAAAACTTTTTTTTTCCTTATTTTTTTGTCTTTGGTTTCCACTTTAATCTTACAGTGCTGGTCACCTTTGGTCTGTCTGTAATTCTATTTGAATACAACACTAGCAATACGTTCTATGACATTTCAATTTTCCGGAAATGACATAACCATACATACTTCTCTTCTCCAGCTATGAGAAACTTTCATTTTTTGTATGTCTCTTTTATGTTCTTCTCAGTGCTGTAGGTCAAGCTTAGAATAGCCACACGTGTTAAAATTTCTGCAGGACATTTTATGTGCTGAAGTTCTCTCTAGAAACGCCTTCTTTAATCTAATGATTGTTACATTAGTCTCAAGGTTGTGATATTGTCATTTCCATCATCTTTCTGCGTTTTGTCTGGAGTGACCTTGGACTCTAAATTTGCTTGGAGCAGCTAGATCCTTGTTCTTTTTTAATATTATATTATTTTGTACTTTACAGGCAAAATCCTCAAATTTGACTTGACTGCCTCTGTCTCTCTCTTCTCATTAGTGGTTTGATCCAATATACGTTCACCATACATATTCTTATTAAAATGGAAGGTTGGTGAAACGGGCCTTGGAGAATTGTCCAGAAAGAAAGATTTAAAAAAAAAAACATCAGGCTATGTATATATGGGGCTACTCATACTAATAGTGGATGTGGGTGTTTGGTTTTTGATGGATAATTCCCTATATCCCTTGGGGTTTCCATGACTACCTTTTGGCTGACTTGAGTTAGAGATTTGATAAACTTTTGATATTGATTTTTGCTAGAGGCTTCAGCATGATATTCTTTCTCTTAGGCAATGTTTTTATTCATTTATCATGCTCTTGTTTTCATGGAATTAAGCGTGGAAGAGATGACCAATGGACGGAAGTGAGAGACAGCTCTTTGATCATTGCTGTGTGGAAGGAGGAAACTGTAGTCAGGACTAAGACAGTTTTCTGCTAGGTTTAAATTGTAATAGACAGAAAGAGATTTCAGTTATGATTTCTAAGACACCCAACTTCCCGAGCTGATCAGTGTGAATTTGCTCCCCCACCATCTTTACCAGAAACAAGGAAAGAGTTACCCGACTTCAAGTGTTGGGCTGCACTCTTTTCCAACCCCTGTAAGGAATGACTTTTCCAGACTTGATACCCAGGAATACGTTGAAACATGCGATAATATCGAGGTTTCTATAAGTGGAAATGCTCGGTACAAAACTGTTACAAAAAATCAGGTCACGTGGTAATGCAGCCAGTCAATTGAAGTTTGTGATTCGTTCCTGGGCTATAAATCCCCTCCAGATACAAGATGCTGCCTGGAAAAACTCCAGTCAGTGTTGATTGTGACTGCTGGGTGATGTCATAGCTGAATGACATCAACACGGTCCAACAAATTCAGTGTGTATTATCATATAAAACTTTTATAATCATAATAATTATTTTAAAGTTAATATGAGAAAATCAAAATCCTGTAGGATAAAATAAGGATTAAAATTTAGAACATACTGTATTATGTAATATCTTTATTTGCATTGATGACATGTTAAATCCTGAGTGGTTGTAATTAATTAACCTTATCCGAAGTGGGAGAATCTACCCTAAAACTCTGTCGGATCCGTTGGAATGTCAATTTCAGCATTGGAAATTGTTGGATAATGTTGTTATCTTTAACGTCCAAGGCATAAAGAAAAAGGGTAGTCAAAGTCAACCAAATGAAAGGATCATTCAATGTTGCTTAGCGTGAGATGGCAAGGGTGACATGCAAGAATAAGACCCGCCCTCATTCCAGCGGAGCTAATTATAACCTGACCAACAATAGAAGAAACGGCTAATCTTTTAGAGAAAGAAACAAAAAAAGTGTCTTACAGAGCTGCTTTATTCACACCAATGGCGTGGTTATTGGTTAATCATTGTCTTTTTGCATTCTTAGTAAGGGTCGAGAAGCTTTTCTTTTCTTCTTCACCACCATTTTAAACTGGAGATCTCACTCTCATTTTCCTCTGCTGTAAACATGGGAGGGGAGGGCGATATAATGGTTTCCTTAAAGTTCTTGGCGCTTCTTCTTTATGTGAATGTTGTGGCCTGTATTGCAGCAAAACAAGCAATATATTTGGTCTTAATGGAAGGAGAACCGGCTGCATTCCATAGATCTTCTCCACCTCGTGAAGATGCTAGAACGTTTAACCAGAACAGGTTCGGATCCAAAACTTGTTTCCCTATGAATGGTTGTTAAGGAGTACCCCTCACTAATTTAGTAGGATCCAACACGACAATTCCTGAAATATACGTACATATGAGAATGAATGGTTACGAGTGGGTAACCTAATATAATCTGGCCGATCGATGGGCTCCTTGTTTTTGTGGTGATTGATAACTGAACTTTTCTAGTTCTTAATTTCCATGGATGGATAGTGAAGTTTACAAGGCTCATGCAAAGCACTTGGTGGATTCTCATGATCAACTTTTGGTGGGCACTCTAGAGACTGGAAGTTACAAAAGGCTCTACAGCTTCAAACACATCGTCAATGGCTTTGCTGTCCACACCACAGCTTCCCAGGTCCCCTTCAACTCGTTTGCCATTTTCTCACTATATTGTTATAAGTTGGTCATAGTGCTATATACTTCCCTTATAAAGATCTCGGAAAAAGTTTTTGAAAGTCCCTGGTTAATCGTCGTCTCAATTCTCAGGCTAGAAAACTCAAAGATGCTCCAGGAGTGAAGTTGATGGAGAGAGACAGAGGAGCCAAATTAATGACAACATACACTCCTCAGTTCCTAGGTATACCAGGAGTATGGACACAGGAAGGGGGAGACAGAAATGCAGGCGAAGGGATAGTTATTGGTTTCGTGGACACGGGCATCAACCCCTTCCACCCAAGCTTCGCCTATGATCCCACGAATACTTTTAGCTCGAATATCTCTGGCTTTTCGGGAGCTTGTGAGACCGGCCCTCGATTCCCAGCAAATTCTTGCAACGGAAAGATAGTTTCAGCAAGGTACTTCGCAGCTGGAGCTAAAGCGACTGCAACTCTCAATTCATCCGTGGACTTTCTTTCACCCTTTGATGCAGTCGGACATGGCAGGTTTAAATAAGTCTATAATATCCGTATTATACACATAAAATATGTCGATCTGTATATGTATGTGGATACGATTACAGATTTGTTACATCAATGAATAGAATCATACTCCTTTATTCAGTCATGTAGCGTCAACTGCTGCGGGAAATACTGGAGTTCCAGTTATCGTGAACGGCTTCTTTTACGGGCGAGCTAGTGGAATGGCACCGCGGGCACGGTATGTTGTCTACTAGTCTAATGGGGACTTCAAGGATCGGCAAGGCAAATCTTAATTGCCAAAACTTAATTAAGAGATTAGAAAGTCATATATATTGTAGAAATGCTTTTGAGTGTGCAAGTCTATGATCATTAATTTGTAAATTTGGATATCCATGAGATAATTACTTTCTTCCCCTGGTTAATTAAACGCAGAATTGCTGTTTATAAGGCTGTCTATCCGACTGTGGGAACTTTGACAGATGTGTTATCAGCTATTGATCAAGTAAGACGGATTCCTAGTTCAAATTTATTCTCTAATACCATACTATATATTAAAACACTGTACCTAGAATCTAAAAAAAAAAAGGTCTAATTCACTCTCAAAAATTAATGGGAAGATTATGCAGGAGTTAGTAAGTTACCATGAACTTTCCTGCCACAACTCTAGGTCTAATTCACTAATTAGCAAAAATTAATGGGAAGATTATGCATTATCAACTTAAATAACTGTCTCATTTGTGATTTGCTTTTCAAAATTGTGAATATATATAAGAAATTGGCCTTATTTGGCAACTTATAAATAGACTTAAAAAATAATTCCCTGATACAATCGTAACGATTGAATCTTAACGTGACACGTTATAAAATAAAAGAGTACTAGCAATTTAAAGTTGAAAGTAATACTTATAAAAGAATTACAAATAAATGGAAGTTTGTAAGGATGAAGTACAATAGGAACCGTTTGAGCAGCTTCTCATATTTCTTCGTTTAGCTAAGAAGAGGTTGAGTAGGCTAGGGTTTTGTCCCTTGCTTGCTCACATAAATAACCAGACCCAGTAACCAGTTGATACTTTCGAGGGAAATACCGTCCTTTCTTTCCTTCCCATCCTATTGACGAGTATAAAACAGGATGGCTTTAACATTGGGCGGCCAATTCGACCCTGCCTTTCAACTGGAGGGCTGTTGAATTTTCGTTTCTAATGCTACTGCCTACTATTATGGTGTTTAGATTTTTTTGCTGTTAAATGGCATTCTGGGCCTAATCTTTGTCCAATTTCCTTTCCCTCTCTCTTTTCCAGTCAGTTTGCGTTCAAACGATATATGCACCAATTAATATGATTGTAGCCTTGTAGCTGGAGTAACCATGAATTTCCCTGCCACAACTAGCATTCTGTGAGCATGCATGCACCAATGGACGTTCCAATATCTCGGGTATATACATAGACAGCGATCTAGTTGATGAATATGCTGAAGGTCTTGTAATTTTTTCTGCTAATATCTCAGGCAACACAAGATGGAGTGGATATCTTAACACTATCTGTGGGACCAGATGAACCGCCAGAAGATACACTCACCTTCTTAAACATGTTTGATATTTTCATGTTGTTTGCACGACGAGCTGGAGTTTTTGTGGTCCAAGCAGCAGGTAATCATGGCCCGGATCCTTCCTCTGTACTCTCTTATAGCCCCTGGGCTATCGGTGTAGCTGCCTCCGGCACAGACAGAACTTACCCCAGTTCTCTTCTTCTGGGGAATGGCCAAAAAGTCGGCGGTGTGGGATTATCGGGTAGTCTCTCGCTTCCAAAGTTACCAAATTAGTTTGTGTGTTTCCTAATCGCGTCCAGATTTTCTTCATGGAATTGATAATGTATTTCTTTATTTAGGACCAACTTTTGGGGACGGGTTATTTCTATATAAGCTGGTTTTGGCCAAGGATTCAATTAAGATAAATGGGACATTTCCAAGGACTCCACAGTATATTGAAGAGTGCCAATATCCAGAAGCATTGGACCATAATATAGTGCAAGGCAGCGTTGTCATCTGCACCTTCTCAGCCGGCTTCCTCAATGAGACCTCCACTCTCACTGCCATCATCAATACTGCAAGAACCCTAGGGTTCATGGGCTTTCTTCTCGTTGCAAACCCAACCTACGGTGATTTTGTTGCAGAACCCATCCCCTTTTCTGTTCCTGGCATTATGATCCCCTCTGTTGCTGATGCCCAGGTAATAACAAACGTCGAGTACAACTGGCTGATTTGCATAAGCAGCAGTTCCAAAATCTTCTAAGAATGCCTCATGGTTTACGTAGGTAATATTACAATACTATGAGCATCAAACAGAAAGGGATAAGAGAGGATTTGTGACCAAATTTAATGCCAGCGCGGCTATTGGAGATGGAAGAGTTGCTTCTTTCAAGAGGCAATCGCCCACCGTTAGCAGATTCTCTTCAAGGGGCCCAGATTTCATTGACATTAACAAAAGTCCTGCTGATGTACTAAAGCCAGATATTCTTGCTCCCGGGCACCAAATCTGGGCAGCTTGGAGCCCCATGAGTGCCTCAAATCCCATACTAATGGGTAAGGGTGAAATGCTGTCATTTTATGTCCCTATAACGATAGCCTAAATATTGTTATTTCCGCAGCAAATCTATTTAAGCATGGTAGTACGTGCTTCCTTGCTTGCCTTTTCCATTTATCACCTTTTTCTTGATCTTATTTTGATACTTCAGACCTAAGAATCCATCAACTTTGTCTGGTTGTTTAGGATACGATTTTGCACTACTGTCTGGTACCAGTATGGCAACACCTCATATTGCAGGAATAGCTGCACTCATTAAACAACATAACCCTTTGTGGACTCCATCACTGATAGCATCTGCAATCTCAACCACGGCCACCAAGTATAATATCAACGGGGAACTCATAATGGCTGAAGGATATGATGTCGGTAGCTTCTATCCCTCCACTCCTTTTGATTTTGGTGCTGGCCTCGTCAGTCCTAACCGTGCCGTGGATCCCGGTCTAGCGTTTTCCTCAGGCAAAAGTTTTACCGCATACTAAAGTAAAAATCTTATTTGAAACTTTTTCTTCTCCTATATATATCTGATAAATAATGCTGAGGCAGGATACGAGGACTTCATCAGCTTCATGTGCTCTTTGCCCAACGTTGATCCAGATAGAATCAGGACTGCAACGGGAGAGTCCTGCAATCACTCGCTTAGCCACCCCGCAAACCTGAACCTCCCATCAGTGACAGTATCAGCCGTGGCCGGAACTCAATTAGTGCACCGGACAGTCAACAATGTAGGACTCAGGCCAGAGACATACTTGTGCTCTGTGCTGCCCCCAAATGGGACGACCGTTAACGTGTACCCGCCTTGGTTTAGCATTGCTTCTCAAGGGACGCAAGATTTGGACATACAAATTAACGTGACCAAAGCAATGAGGCATTTCACTTTTGGTGAAATTGTTATGACAGGAAGCCTAAACCACATTGTGAGAATACCCTTGTCAGTTTTGCCCAATTCGACATCCTCATGAAAATTGATAGCCTTCTTTCGCGGTATAAGCCTGATTCCATTGATATACTTCGTGCTGAGAAGAAAGCAAAACTAATAGATCCACCCGGCATGCAAGAAAAACTACTCTGCACTCTCTCTCTGTGTAATTTGTGAACTGATGCAAATAAAATGCTGGTATCATATGAAGAAATAGAAGCTTTCGTATTTCTCTCAATTTATTGATGAGATTTAATTTCCTTTCTTTTCCTGGGTGTTCGTCCAGTGAAAAGGAGGAAGTGTCGATCACTTTTGACCAGTGTTCAAGCAAAAGAAGGCTGAAAACTATGAACACAGAGCTACATTATTGGGCCGGGCTGTGATGTGGATGTCCATAAAATTCGTATTTCGCAGAACAATTGTGCATTATTGTGCATTGCTCCTGAAAGAGATTGGTCCAAACTACACTCAAAACGCAAAAAAATTGTTTTCAAGGCTGTTGTCATAGGTGCAAAACGCTCCTCATTTCTTTAAGTTGGACTCTTGCTGCATTTTGCATTTCAAATAATGTCCACAAATTTGCCAACCATTTTAGACGTACACTTAATTTCTTTTAAAAAGTCCTCTTCGGACTGGAACTCGATAACACGAGCATGAATTCAAGAGGTAAATGATTATCTCCAATCTGGTGCCCTAGTTCTCTGAGTTTCAGCTCTCAAAAAGTACCATATATTGGATGTTCTAGACAACATTTGTTACACAGACTGAATCAGGACCATAAGAATGAACAATGGAAGTCACAATTGCAAGTAAAATTACACCTACAGCAATTACATTAATCTGTTCTGCACATACACTCTTTACACCTAGGATACCTGTAAACACTCCTTGCCTTTGGTCTCGTCTGGACATGTTTAGTTTGTCTAACTGCCTTCCTCATTCTCTGCTCAAACACACGCCATTCTATAGTGGAATTCTTCAAAAAGATGGTTGCAAGCCTGCGTTTATTTGGCCGTATCGTTGGCATTTTCCCTCCACCATAGTATATTCGATACCCAGATACTAAAGATGAAAACTGACTCCCTGAATCGGTCATGGAAAAGGCATCTGCAGCAGTGCAGCCTATGAAGTCCAGAGCCGCTAACTGCAGAAGAAGTAAGCCATCATTCTCTACAAAACTGATATAATTGAAAATGAGCGAAGACTTAGTTTTTCCTCAAAACAGTTCAAGTCAAAATTGTTATTCATGGTACAAAACATGTACGGACACCCCATTTTTAAAAGCAATGCAACTAACAACTATAAATGTTCTTTAAGCACTACTGACTGTCCTATTTGGTAAAATCTTAAAGAACAGGAAAGACATTAACTGCAAGGATGACACTCCCATTTTTTATCCTGTTTTTCACAATTGGCTTTAATAGATCCTGACAATTGAATAGCGGACACCCAGTTTGTCCTGTTTTACTCTCGTAGTTAAGGGGCAACATGGGGGAGAAAACACAATTGACTTTCTTGCAATCAAAAAGATGGACATTTATTTCCAGACATACCAGAAAGGAAATGAGGACATTCTCGTGGGCAGGAGGGGTTAAAACTTTATTGAACACTACCATGAAGAGGAACTGAAATAGGCAGAGAATCACATTCGATCTGGTGAACAAAGTAACATTATTACCTGAGATGTAAAATTCACAAATGGTTCCAGTTCTGTTGACGAAAGCAGCTTCTCTTTAGTAACCAAATTAGGATACAAGCTGGTCAAAGCAGCCAACCTCAACTGACCACCATATATTTGTGAACCTGCCACGAATATATGTGTCTTACGCTTGAAACCAAGAGCAGCAAGCATAAGTATTGCTTCCTCAGGTGTTAAAGGACATAGGCCTTCTGACCTGAGTTCTGCGGGGGAGGGTAACCTGCAAAGATTAAAACATCTTGATTTGATGCAAACAGAAGGAGATGGAAGATAAATGGTTTCCCTTCCAAATTCCTATGAGTTCCTCTTTGATTAGTGAAGCTGTGTCTTTGATCTGTAACCATAAACTTCAGAAATATTGACAACTACTACCAACAGTATCTTGAATTAACAGCAAAATACGCTGACCCAACTATTGGCAGGCACTAATAGAAACATGAAATAATTATATAGCCAAAATGATTTGGAACGTACTTTGTGGTCTTCATGAGAAATGTTAGTGCAGGGAAATGGATTTTACGGTATGCTTCCAACTCTTGTCTCTCTTCCTCACCCCCACCAAATTCACACAAAGAATGAGCTACCATGTCAATTTCAAATCTCAGGTGCAGAGCTAGATATCTGGAAGCTTTCTTAGCACGACTAGTAGTATTGCTCTTAACTGCTTCTGCTGATGAACCAATAAGATAATGATCCAGCGCTCCAGGGTGACCTGCGTGCTGGCGTAACCTTTGAAGAAGCAAAGCACCAGTTTCTTGTATTTTTGGAACAAATTGCAGAGCATGAAAATTACATCTGCATCGAAGTCTCTAAATGAAGTTCCCAAATTAGGAGGAGAAAAATAGGGAAGAGGTTAACAAACTAAGGAAGACCAAGTTAGTGCAACATTCCAACAATATTGCTTACAATCTATTAGAAACCTGAAGAATGGAGTGTCAAAGGATGGTTGATTCACCTGCAGCGAAAATGGTATTGGATCAAATGCCAAGCGATTCCCAAATCCAACAAAATGGATGACTCTGTTCTTGAATAGAATTGGGAGTATCTTCTTTAAGTAATAACTTGGCTTGGCCTCTTTCATTATGTCTTCATCTGTTACCTGTAATAGCGTTTCATTGATCACCACAAATAACTCATCAATAAAGTCAACACCTAAGAACCATTCAGAGTAGATTGGGTAAGGAACTTACAACACTGCCAACAGCCTCCAAATCTAATGACTGCAGATCCTCAGGAAGTTCCTTCACTATCCGAATATCAGGAGTCAAGTAGTTAATAAAATGCTCCTCCTGGTAGATATCGCCGAACTGACTATGGAATTATACAAAACATTAGTCACTTTCCATCTGAAGTAAAAATAACAAGTTTTAAAACTTCACTTCATAAAAATGGGGGCAATTTGAGTTTTCCGCACTACAGGGTCATCTGCAATGTTCCCTACACTTTAAATTTGACCAACCAACCCTCAATGTCCCTAATTATTAGAATTTTTTCAATTGCCATCATATTTAAACTTAATTTTTACATGCTTATTGTGCAACTACCACTTGTTCTAAAAGCTTAAGCTTTTAGGAAACGGTAGGCCTTATTACTAGAATTATATTTTCTAATGCTCCCCCTCAAGTATGGGTAGGACTCTTCCTTAATATATAAGCCCAACATGTGGAATATTTTAACTAAATGGGGAGTCAGATCTCGAACTTAGGACCTTAACTATAATATCATGTAAAATATCATTAGCCATGTACGAAGAAACAAACAAATATCATTATGTGGTTGGGAAAAAAGGAATCAGGAAGAAAAGAAAAAGATAAAGAATCATCTCACCTCACATCTCTCCATACACTACTGTACAAAAATCTGGGAACAACCAGAGTTGAATTAAGTAATCGCGCAACCATGACAGCATTGCAAACCTGTTGCAAATCAGAATGACTTCAGACAATAGAAAACACACTCCTAACTATTAGTTAACCCTTTAGAAGCAAAGTTTTTCTCTTTTTTTCTCATTCCTTTTTCACCCCTTGAGGAATCAAGACAGAGTCAAGAGATGGGGACACATAAGAGTAGTCACAAAAGCAGAGATTGGGTTCACGAGTATAACTTACAGCAACTCGCTGCTGGTTCATCCCACCATTTGCAGTTACCAAAATGTATCCATTATTTCCCCCTATCAGTAGCACAGCGAATGAATTGTTAGACACATATATAATAGGACGCGTTTGCAAAACCCTAACTATACCAAAATTTCACTATTCCAAAATTTTAATTTAAAAACACAACTAACTTAAATTTTTTATGAAATAAAATAACTTCAAAATAATCTCTCTCACCCTCATCAAATCATCTCTTTTCATTACAATAAACATAAAAAATTCACTCAAATAATCTCTCTCTTCACCTTTTCACCAACTCCCATAAAATTTTACTTCTCTCTCCTCACTTTTTCACCAACTCCTATAAAATTCTACTTTATTCACTACTTTTCTTACAAACCCAATAAAACTCCCATTTTCTCAATTTTCACAACATTCCTTAAATAGTTCACTTAGTTAGAGTTTGCAAACGCACCCATAAGATCCAATGCTCTTTATAATCTTTAAGACACCCAGACACATTATATAAATGCATTCACAGCATCACATTGCCAAATACACACCCACCCACTTGCAGAACAGAGAGACGGAGAGAGAGAGTCACCACTGGGTTCCCAGTTGCGTTGATCAGCACAAGGTGTCCAAGCAGAAGCAGGAACAAATGGCTCCTGCCACAAATCTTTTGGCTCAGGTTTGTTCTGTCCCTGTGTGGTCATAACACAAAATCCGTGAAATGAGGCAAAAGAACCTACAAAAATACTACTAATAATCAGTAACTGAATTCAACAGATGACTTATCCTAGAGTTTGACAGAAAGCCAGTATCTGAATACCTCGGCCAGGGCATGGGCAGCCAGAGCCAACATCCTTCCATAGACACTTTTCTGTGGTCTTTTGTCTTTACCATACTTCCTCCATTTTTCCTGAAAACATCCGGGTGAAGAAACCGAAGGACAAACTTAATAACCTTAAGATGCGCTGACACTGTTTGCTCTTTGTCATTTACTTTTTCCCTTTTCCATAAACAACCATATCAAAACTGGACATACTGAGTTTGAGATAGAAAATAGATAGTACTGATTCCAGATTTTCTCATATACTAAATACAATTTTCTCAATGGTTCTCATATTCCTGCTGGGATATACTTATTGAATTACTTCGGAAAAACATTTAAATACATAATACGACATTTATTTCTACAAATATGTAATAGCTATGACTTTAGTTGAACATTAAAGTTCGACTTTCTCCAAATCAAATCCAACCTGCGCATTAATATTGCTTACAGCTCTTCTGGTTGATAAACTTAGTGAATCGTTAAGATTCCAGTAAATATAGCCTCAACAACTAACAAATCTGAACCCGAATTAATTAACGGTGGGAAGTAACAATTACCATTTATAGACAAACAGATCCGATCACGTACCCGAACTGAAACCGAACCCAAATTCCCTGAGACTCCCGTTTTAGAATCAACCCTTTGATCCTGTAACCGCAAAAGCATTATCCAATTCACCAAGAAAAAGAAACCAACCAAGCCAATCAGACCCACAAGCCCTTTCAGTTGCTTTCTGCCATACCATGCCTGGGCAGCCTGCCTCTTCCCCTTTCTCAACTGCTGTTTGTGGTCCCAAGGCAACCCTAGCACCTTGAGATCTGAAGACGACGAATAATGAGACCAGTCGGAGTTCGAGAGCCGACTCGGGGAGTGACTTGGTGAGTCCTGCGTGCCCCTCGAAGTGGTCGAGTTGGACCCCGCGTGGAACGAGCTTGAGCGCCCCTTGTTCAGCTCAGTCCGGTCGGCGACCCCGATCTCGTCGGACTCAGCCGCTTCTTGCTCCTTTGGTTTGCCTCTGGACTCTAAAGCGGTATCTGAGAGGGTACGAAATGAGGCCATGGTTCGGATTCCACCCGAGACAAGAAAAGGGATATCTTTTTCTCAAAAATCCTTAAACTTGAGGACTTGTTGTCGAATTCTACTGCGGGAATTGCAAAACATTGAAGGGTTCCAGTGGGGGACAGTCTGAATTCCGGCAATGACTGGCGGTTTTTTCTGTTGTCTTCAAAACTCTCTAGGATACTTGTGTAAAAGAGCTGACGTCTCGTTCACAGATGGGATCGACCGGATAAAATACCGAAGGTATAGATAGTTGCTAAACGTGAATATCAAGACTAGTTTTTCTTTTTGAGGCAACAGTCAGTCGTCGCAATAAATTCATTAAATAGTCCATTACACTGCGGGGTTTGGTTTTCTTTTTCCATCCCTCATTTCAATTTTTTGTTATTTTATCGGAGTTGTGTTTTTCTTTATTCTATTTGCTTGAATTTCTTGAAATATATAACTCCACGAAATAACATGCAAATGTATATTTTGCTATTTGCTTGAATTTCTTGAAATATATAACTCCACGAAATAACATGCAAATGTATATTTTGCTCTTTAGGTCTCTTTCTCCGGACAATGTTTCTCTAAAATCTAATTAAGTTCTAGAAGATTCAAGTTTTATTGTAAGAAAAATAGAAGTATCTACTCAAATGTAAAGCAAGATGATCTTGGGATTACAATGATTATGATGTTTTTAATTCTCAAATCATATGCTTTATTATATTAAGAGAAAACAAACATATTGATCTTAACAACAAATAATTAATTTTTGTTTCAGAGCTGTAAATTAACAACTATAGTGTTAGTGTTGTAACAGTGGGAGGAGAAAGTTTATGATCGTCGAATATTCTTATAAACTAATAGTATTTTATTTTAAGCAACATTTTTTACATGCTTCGTGTCTATATATATATATATATATATATATGTATATCACTCTTTATGTGTTACCGGGAGCTATCAAACGCATTGCTATCGGTAGGGCTGCTCATTTTAACTGTCGGTGCCGGTTTTTCTGGCACCGGCACCGAAAATCGTTAGACCGGCAGTTTTCGATACCGGTGACGACAGAAAAACTCGCCATTTATTGGTGACATTACCGGTGATGGTTTATCGGCGGAATTTTCGGCGGAAAACCAAATTTCGGTGATAAACCGTCACTGGTGTCCTTTTTTTTAAAAAAAAAAATTAAATATAAATGGTGTCGTTCTCTTAAAGAGAACGGCGCCTCGCTTGCAATGGCACTTTTATCTTTTTTAAAAAAAATAGAAAACAAAACAAAACGGTGCCGCTCTCTTAAAGAGAACAGCACGTTAACCCCCGTCGCTTTTATTTTTTTAATTAAAACAAAACAAAATGGCGTCGTCTTTACTTAAAGAGAACGGCGTCGTTTGGGTTTGGGTTATTAAACCCTAACCCTTTAGTGATGAGCAGTCACTGCATCTCTCTCTACAGTCTGCTCTCCGCAGGAGCACCCCCTGCGTTGCCCCTCACTCTCCTCCATCTCCGTCTCCGTCGCCCATCCCTTAGAGCAGTTGAGTCATCGTTTTGAAGATGGTTTTCACAATCTTCATTGTTTTTAAAGATAGAGTTTTTTTCGTGGATTTATTTTGTGATTTTGTAAATCTGGATTTTTTTACCCAGAGAAGAGAATCTGTGATTATTTTTATTTTGGTTCATTGTGAATCTGTGATTGTTTTGTTTCTTTTTTTGTAAAATTTTGTGAAGCGGTGGTGACCAGTTACTCTGTAACCGTCATTGGTAAAACGACACCGGCAATGGCCGATTATTTGGCGTGCCAGTTCCGATGCTGATACCAAATATAGGCCACAAAGATTAACGGTGACGGTGCCGATTTTGGCCAAACCGGCACCTACATCACCACTACCCAACCCTAACTATCGAATAGAAATAGTTTGATAGCTATAGGATAGAAATACACAATTTCTAAGTTGCTTAAACGAGTCATTTTTTTCTCTCTCAAAAACGTCAAATTTTATTCACGAAGAGTCCATATCACAATACAAAATATGAATAGGAGCAGAGTTTTTATAACCAGACACATTAGACCAAGCGGCCCACTGAACAAGGAGATGAGCTTGCTGGTTAAGCTTTCTGGAGACCAGTGGATTGCCCAAGCAGACTGGGGTTTGAATTTCTCCCGAAGATACTAAACCAAGTCTTTAATCTTCCAGTAGAGGGGTATTAGAGTGCTCTAAATCCTAGCAAAAGAGTTCAGAGTCTGATTCAAATATGATTCGCGGCCAACTAAACTGAAAAGCAATCTAACGATTCTCTTTGCTGTCGTTGCTTCACCCACTAATGGATCTATAGCCCAAATATGTACGATCATACAGTATAAAAGCGAGAAAGAGGTAGTGTTCCCTGACATTTCTAACACTCCAACATTTTCACTCCAATAATAACTTTTCAAAATTCTTTTTCTCCGTCAAACTATTATTTTTTTATTCTAAATAAATATAAAAAATTAATTTTAATCACCTTTCTCTTCACTTTTTTACCGACCTCAATACTTTAAAATTTTCGTTACTCCAATATTTTCACATCCGAATACCACCAGAATAATCTCAACAAAAGAGTTATTTACGATCATAATTATGTATCGTAACATCAAAGTTGGTCTTTATCTAACCTCGATCACGAAGACTCTGGGATTAAAAAAAAAAGCACTCGAGGAACGAGACCCCAAGCAGACGTACGCACGTGACAGCCTGGTCCAATCCATCAAAGTAGTCGCGTTGCAATTTCCCTCTTCCTTTGACAACCCGTAAAGAGTCAATTTTGGCGTTTTGTTATACTATTTTCTTCGACCCTCTCCGATCCAACGTACTCTGTAACATGAAGGACTTCTCACGTGACCGACGTGCCGAGTGGCATTTTGCTGGTCTTCGCTGGACCCTTCACAGAACAGGGACAAAATTCCACGTCAAGCAGCACATGCAACGTGGTAAGTGGGCATAATTAGCAGACGCATCAGACGTAGGCGCAAATGGGTCCAAGCTGGGTTTGGTCTTGGTTAAACCCTATACCATACCAGCCAATCGATGCTCAATCTCCTCTCAAGTACTCACTGAAGTAGGGCTTATTGCAACGAAGGAAGTCAATCTAGAAAGTCGCTTTCAAACTAATCCAAATTTGAGGAAATTTGCTCAAATGAGTTGGAAGTTTATATTATGCCGCAAAACATCAATCTGAGTTTCCAAAAAATACAATATGTAGAGTATTTTTAGCCGGATATATACCTTGATTTGCAATTTGAAGCATGACATGACGAAAATTGTGGGAATAATTACACATCTTTTAGATTAGTCTAGCTACACCTCCACAACTTTTCATGTGTGTTTCAGCCATCACCTGACCTTGCGTAGCTGGATAAAAAACTGCAATCCAACATGGCAGTGCTGCTTAAAATGACATGTCAATTGCCTCATGCTCCGGTGTCCTATATGAGAAACTAGATTCATCACTTGAACGCCTTTTGACCACACTTGCCCTTTGCACTAACCTCACCAATGCTTGCACAACTTCAGACATGGGAGGCCGAAACTCGGGTTCCGGCTATACATAATACATGAAAATCATCAGCAAAACTACATCAACTCAATTGAAGTAAAAGGCAACCAAAGCATCATGCATTTTAAAGAAAATTCTGTAGAACATAAGTCAACTAGGAAGGACTTCAAGAAAAACCAAATGGCAACGGTTTCCAACATGAATTATGTCATGTTCCTGACATGCGCATTATATTATCTACAAAACTGATACGTTAGATAGGCCAGGGTGTTTCATGGTTCATGGCTCCTTGACCAGATTTTCCACAGATGAGTAGACTGTCTGCGACAGTTACCTGGGTCTTCGGAACTTCATGAAATACAACCACGTTAACTTCCAGTTTTATAACTGGGCAACACCGAAGCCTATCACTGTTTGTAAGTGAAAATGAATGCTGTTTTGAACACTGAAAACATATTAAGCGGTAGGTCAATGTGTTGCCTTAAAACATTATTTAGGTCAACATGTTTTAACAGATTGTTTAGGTTCAGTGTGACTACAAAGGGTGAAGAGTTTTTCCCTGCGCTCAACATAAAATCAACCTTAGCAGTTACAAATTTTTTACCTGAACACAGAGGGCAATGATATCGGCAAAGCGTGACAGAGACTTTGCAGGGTATATGCCATTCAGGGCAGGATCAACCATTTTTGCCAAGGCATCTATATCGTGGAGTTGGGGAGTAGCCCATCTCACAAGTGATTGTTCTGATCTCACTCTTGAACTACACAACAGAAGAATGTGGGGAAAGGGGAAAACATTACAGTTATATCCAGATTTAGATAATGCAAATCTGCCAAAAAGACTCCAAGAACAAAGACACAATTTCTCATTAATGTAGGACACCTTTACCTGTCCAGTGGCTTCCTGCCAGTCAAAAGCTCCAACATCACCACCCCAAAACTGTACACATCGCTTTTTACAGTATATACCCCTGACAAGGCAAATTCGGGTGCACTATAACCAAATGAACCAACCATCTGAGTAGAAACCTGGGTATCATCAAGTACAGGTAATTTATCATCCCAGCAAAACACGAAATGTCTATGTAGCAAGTACCAAAATGCACAAAGAAGAGAAAATTTGCTAATGAATTGACAAGCATAACAAATCCTGATTATCTACCTGCCTCTCTGTGTTTGGAGTTAGAGCAGCCAAACCACAGTCTGACAAGTGCGGATTGAGCTCTTCATCAAGTAAAATGTTTGCTGACTTGAAGTTTCTATGCACAACAGATGGCAAGCACACTTCATGCAAGTACCTGATGGTCAAACTAATTTATCAGAAAGGAAAATGAAACAAGTGTTTGAGGCAGCACATCTCAACCACACACGTACACTTGGAAAGAGAGAGAGAGACTTAGAATTACACATATAACATACTCTAAGGCCCGGGAAGTCCCAAGTGCTACCCTAACACGGGCATTCCAAGTCAGAATTTTACTGCTATCTTCAGCAAAATGGAGCATGTCATGCAGATTCCCATTTCCTATATACTCATGAACTAGAAGACGCTGTCCATGCTCTGCACAATATCCAGCCAGTGTGACGATGTTTGGGTGTCTCAAGCGTGACATATTTGAAACAGCCTCAAGAAAATTATCTTCCTCTTGTAAGGAGAGTGCTGCATTGTCGATCTTCTTAATGGCCATAATCTAGACAATATAAAAGACAAAATGAGTAAATAGCATCCCAAAAAATCCAAACTAATGAGTAGAAGATAGATATGATAACAAGGTGCTGGGGAGGGGTCATAACGGTACAAAGGAAAATATTACTAGTAAAATAACCATAACAGAGCAAAATGACCTTTCCATTAGGGAACTCTGCTTTGTAAACACGACCAAGGGAACCTTCACCAATAAGAAATTCTTGACTAAAGCTATTTGTTGCTGTTTGGAGAGAAGCAACAGTATATGAAGTAGCAGTGATGGGTGACTTCATTCTTTTCACAGATCCATTTTTCCCTTGTACCCTTTCAACGATCAATTTTTCCACAGGTGGGGGCTTCAGATCAGTGACAGCAGCTGGGCTTTTTAATCTCTGCTCTTGCATCTCAGTACTCACTGCAAAAACAAAGGACATCTTAGAAGCTGTCAGGATGTTCTCATAAAAGTATTCAGAACCAAATTACTAAGGGCCAGGTTTGAAACCACTTAGAAGGAAGAAGCTCAAATTTCCATAAATTGATGAGTTGGTGGTTCCAGTTTAACGAACGGCACAAATTTTTTGGAATATCTAACGTATCCGCATCTATAGCAAAATGAACTTATTATTGTCAGAAACCTCAGACTGATGTTAAGAGTCTTGAAATTTAAGAAGATATATCTTCAGAGCATCATGGCCCTTCAAGAAATCAAATTTGCAACCAAAATAAATGCTACTCGAAATATCCTTTACATAGAGAAAATTGACAGTTGGAAGAAACAAGAACAAGGTAAAGAGCATGTACCATTATTTGTTCCAACCGAGAGACTACCCCTGGGAGTTCTAGCACCTGAATCCTTCGTTTTATTCTTTCGAATCCAAAGAACAAGAACAAGTAGCAGAACCAAAGCAACAACAATGGAACCCAGGATTATGCCTACTATAGCCGCAACTGTCAACCCCTTATTAGACTGAGATGAGTCACCCTTAGAACCCTGGGCCGGAGGTGCACCATGAGTTCGATTTTTATTTGATCTGGCAGGAGGAGGAGGGGTATATGGAGGCGGAGGAGGAGCAGGACCATTGTCAAATGAATTTCCATCATATCTGTTTTAGAAACAGAAAGCAAGTGAGAAGAATTAAGAAGTCGCATTAAAAAACAACTTGTCATATGGAAACAAGGCGCATAAAAGCTTACATAAAATTAGGGATTGCTTGAAGTTGTTGAGGAATCCATCCACTGAAATGATTGTTCGCAACATTTCTGTAAGAAATAGAGGGTGTAAGCACAATATAAAGCTGGACACTGCAACCCCTATCCCAACATAAGGAAGATAACTCACAGAGTAGTCAAAGGCAAAGCCTTAAGAACATCAAGAGAACCAGTCAATTGATTGTTCTGCAAATAGCTGCCAAAATTTCAGAGACCATGAGAAGTTAAAAAAAAGAGCACAACAATTTCCTAAGGGGCTTTTTAAAGCGAAAGTAGCACTTTTAAATACTCACAGCAAAGAGAGATTGGACAACAAACTGAAGGAACTGGGAAGATCTCCTGAAAAGTTGTTAAAAGAGAGATCCCTACATTCACAGGCAAGGTGCAATAATGCATCAGGGAAACCAAAAAGCTGTCTCTAACGTGAGGAAATGACCTATTAGTGCAAATTATCTGGACATACAGATAACTAGCGGGGTTATTCAAAACTGAGAAAGGTATAAAAAAACAAATTTGTTTTGAGCAGCACAATGAAGTCATTAGGCACCATTAGACAGCAATAAATGTGATAAACAAAGCATTAGAGCAATGTATCTTACAAGGTTGTGAGGCCAGCAAGATCAGCAAAAATGTCTCCAATTGATAGGGAAAGGGAATTGCGGCTAGTGTTCCTAAAAACCCAAGGATTTTGGCCAAAAAAAAAAGAAGCAATCAGAAGACCTGCATATTGAGAAGAATTGCACAAGTGATAGAAACTTCATATAGCTGAAAAAGCCACTCACAAATAACTGAGAGAAGCCATGGTGGAAAGAGAATAAGGAAGATTGCCACTCAAGTTATTGCCTGCCAGATTTCTGCATAATACAATCAACATGAAGTATGACTTTAAATAGAAAAACCACAGCTTAAAAACATAAAGAAACAATCAAAAAGAGATTGAACCTTACAGGCTTGTAAGATTTGGTGGCAACTGATATGGGATTATTTCATGAATGTTGTTGTCACTCATATCGCTAAAATTCACAAATAAAATCAAATTAACAACTCAACTACGCGAAAAAAAATAATGTATTCATGCACCCAATAAAGAATGATAAAACAATATCATTCTCACAGTTTCCTCAAGGACTTCAGGTCCGAAAGCAAGTATCCCATTGTCCCATTGAGTCCTAGTCCAGAAATTCCACTGTCGCCAAAAAAAAAATCAGATTGATTAGCAAAAGCTTAAATCGATTAAACCACCAAATTTATTTAAAGCCACATAAGCCATGTACGTGCATACATGGAAACAACAGCTGAACCCTCACAGGTTATCCCCTTCCATGACTCTCCACAGGGATCGCCACTGCTACTTTTCCAATTAGTTAGCTGAGAAGGACTGTTTAAAGCGGAGAACAGAACTTGAAGAGCTTGAACTGCAATTCAAGAGAAGCAACCAATCAAATCCAAAACAAAAAGGGAAAAGAAAATTGAAGGATGCATAAGATAAACTACGCATTTGGTTGCTGAGAAAGTTGTCAAAAGATAACAAACGTACGAAATAAACGAACTTTTTGACGGTGAAAATTGTCACCATTTACTAGCTGAGCTCAACATAGGCTAGTTGAATTATCTGGCCTAATAGAATGGATTTCTTATGCCTTTAAATAAAACAATTAAGGTTAAAGTTCACAATTCATCTTCTTTTGTTTTCCTGCGTTTTCTTGGCAACCAAATAGAGTTTAAAGCTTTGGGCTTTTAAAAAAACGATAGCAGCAACGAAAGCCGGAAAGTCAATGCCCCATGTCACTTTATAAACATTCAAATCCAAATATACCATTTGCGATGAGAAAAAACAAAGCTTCAAAACAAATCACAACCAAGCTGATTAATCTGAATCTCAAAAAAGAAAACAAAAATCATAACGACACAGTAAAAGCAAACTGATCACAAAAAAAAGAAGATGTAAATGTACCGTCAGACGGGTCAGTAGTGGCCCGAACAAGAGGCAGCGCAGCAAATATCAAAGCGAGTAACACTAACTGAGTTACTTGGCGAGTTTGAGAAAGCGGAAGAGCGGCGCCTTGGTTAGCCATTGCGGTTCGGGTCCGGTGTCTGGTGGCGGTTCGATCAGAGATAGGATTCAAGTAAGGCAGAGCGCAAGCAAGAGCAGCATTGACTTGCGGCCAAAGAAGAAGAAGAAGAAGTTGGGTTCGAGATGGGGATAACCGGCCAACTGGCTAGAGACATCGCCATTAAGAAAGGGACGGAGAGTGAGATGGAGATTCGAAGCTTGCACTAATGAAGAGAGAGAGAGAGAGAGAGAGAGAGAGAGAGTGGCGAGAGAGTGTGTGTATGAATACGTGTGTCGGCGAAACAGGAAAAAATAGTAAGAAAATGAGAAAAATAATGTAAACAGGGAAAGATTAGTTCGGAGTAGGCAAGCAACGTATGAAGCTTTTCACCAAGAAAAAAAAAAAAAAAACGTATGAAGCTTTTCAGGTGGGCCTCTCCCTCTCTCCCTCCAGTCTCCCTTCTCAAGCTCTGACCGTTACACCATGGGTTCGCCCCCACGCTCGCCTTCGATCAAATACATTTCCTTTTCGTTATCTCACACCTTGTATTCGAATACTTGCTGTAGACGAGGTAACAAAAACAAATGATTTAACCAATTTTTATCCTAAATTTTTTAAATTTTATTCCCTTTTATGAGATGAATTTTCGTAAAAATTATTTTAATTTTTATGTTGTTTTCTACATAAATTAAGACTAATAATTATATACAAAATTAGAAAAATTAAGTTTGCATTAAAAAACGGTTGTAAAATTTTCAAAATCATTTAAAAACATATTTTAGTAACCGTTTCCGTGGATTCTCTGTACATATTGAAAATGAAATAATAAATTAGAAAGTAGAAAGAGCTAGCACGCGCCAAGAAGAGGAGAGAAAAAAAGAGTGAAGGAGAAGAGAATTAAATTTGTTATGTTTATTTAATTTCTTACCTTAATAAAACATCTGAATAAACAACCGAAAGTATTGTTGGTCTGGTCAAAAGGGAAATAGACTGGGAAAAGAGGACATCAGAGGGAATTTACTATTCAAATACAACAGAAAAATTTCAAATTTTAAATTCAAAATAGGTTAGGTTCCACAAGATCGAATTTTTTCCTCTATTTCAGTTACATTTATAGAGATTCTTCGTCAACCAAGGAACAAACAAATCAAATCGTAGACTCTCAGAAAATTATAATCAGCCTTGACTAGAAGAAATACTGATCAATAGGACATATTCTAATAAAGACAGTGAAACCGAGTCATGAGGATTGGGAAAGAAAATAGACCACCGAAATGGTTACTCATCATGAACTAGCCCAAAAAATGTCGAAGCAGGGCAAAACAAGTTCAGGTATCATGAGAAACAAGCTGAAACACTCCATAAAAGAAAATAGTATATATATAGGTTTTGTTAATTTCTTAATCTTTATTGTTAGTTGGTTCGACGTAAGTGTAAATTTTGAATAAAGTGTATTTTAGGTGTAATTGTGTTATTCTTCTCGGCTACAAGTGAGGACTATTAATAAAAGAATATGGGTTGAAATTGTCAAATAAATTGGGATAGAGTATTTACTGCAGTAAACAATTTTGCTCTCCAAACAATGTTATGTTTATAGCTGAGTAACTATGGATTGAAAAAAAGTTCAAAAGCAAAGTTGGCATAATGATTAATGACTCTTTATAAGGATATTCTCGAATTGCTAGTTAACACTACCTAAGATAATATGTTAAAAAAAATCTAAGAAAAAAGAATAAATAAAATGATAAAAACAAAGGGGACATTTAATGAGCCTAGTGTTAGAGAGGCAAAAGTTGTTATAGGCATAGAGCTCAAAATTACTCATTTAAATAACTAAAAAAGAATTTTCCAAAACAAATAATAAGAAAGAAAGGGGTTTATTAATCTTAAGCCTGCAAAAAAAAAAGTTAATTAAATTTAGAGCAACCACTGGATGAATCTAAACTTCCTAATCACAAGTACTGTGGCTAGACCTAGATATATTCATTCTCTGAGAGCCAACGATTCGACCACCATGCCTATGGTCCATACTCTGTACACTGTTTCCTTTGAGAAACCGTAGATCCTCCCCCTCTCATCCCTAATAAGCCTAGTAACGGATAGGTAATTAATCGATGTATTCTAGACATGGCCCGGTAAGTTTACTTAACCCCTAGGTAATGTTTGACAAGCAACAATTTTAAGAATTTTGAATTTGCAGAAATTTTTTTTGAATTTGACTCTTTGTAGGGTTTGTAAAAAAGTTGGTAAAAAGTAGTGGGTTGATTTTTTTTTTTAATGAAAAATCATGAAATTTATAAAAATAATAAGGAAACTGAATATTTGATATAATTTTTAATGATAAAGTATTGAAATTGATATGAAAATGTGTTTATTTTAGTGACAATTTTGAGATTTGGTTGTTGAGTTTTTCAAAAAATTTCTTAAAAAATTGAAAAGTGTATCATTTCCGAACGTTACTTGACGCACAGATTGGTATACCTAACGCAAAGTTTGGACTTTGCATGCATGTGTAAGAAAATTAGGCAACATGCTAAAGCAGTACCTATGGATACTCTTTTTGCTTTTTTGACTCTGGAAAGTTTGTGACGACCTTTTCACTTGCTGGTATTGATGAGTAATAATTAGGTCTGAAATGCTCGGAAAAAGAGTTTTGGTGGTAAATACTGGTAATACTTTTCATTGGTAATACTTTTCTTAAGTTATTTTTTTTTTAAAAAAAGAGTACAGTACTGTTCTTTGAAAATTATATGCTTCGAATCCCTTTACGTTGATAGTGATGGCCCTTGGTAAAGCAGCGACAGGAAATCGGAGTCTGAAACCTAGGAGTATCCTTCGACAGACGAACGGTATACCATACGAATGAACAGAAATATCACACCGAATCCATCATTTCCCCGTCGCTATCACCCTCTACCACTTTACTAAAGATATTCCAATTAAGAAACAAACATGCTGCTATTTATTAAATCCGATTTTTAAAAAAAATTAACGTTGGAATAAGGGTTTTTATGTCTTTTTATTATATTTGTTATTCTTAAAGATGTTCTACAGATGTTTTTAAAAGAAAATTTATCTTAATTATATTTTTACTGCTTGATCTATTAGTTATTGATTACTCAACTCATTTTTATTTTTTATATTTTCACCCCCCAAAAACGACCTAGTTTTCGATTTACTTTTTATTTCAGGCTTATGCTGTTTTAATCCTCAGCGTTGGTGTATAAGTCGGAGTGGTAACACGTGTCAACTTGGTATGAAAAGAACAGAAGATTCCCGCAATATGACGCAAGCTGGATCCCATTAGAAAGTGACTTCCAATCTGTCCATTGTGATCTGTTTCTCTTGTTTTTTTTTATAGGATGATCTGTTTCTCTTGTTGTTTTGTCTGTTTATATCGAAAAAGGCATTAATTATAAGGCATAACTTTTTATAACTTTCAACAGTGCTCAGGTAAAAGACAGACAGATATACATATCTTTACACAACCTTAATTCATTGTTCAAAGCTCTGCCCTAATTTCTTTCTCCATCGCATCGAGCAAAACGACATGGGAAGCAAGCAACGACTCGTGTGTCGACACTCGACAGCTACTATTGGTTGGGCACTTTTTGACGCAGGAATTGCGACCTAACACTTGATATGGCCGGCAATCACATAGGTTGGTCATGTTAAGCCAATATCAAATAAAAAAGGTCAAGGGGAAACAGAAAAAAAGAAAATATAATTGATTTGAAAATGCGGTAAACTTCAAGATAAAAAAAAAAAAAAACCCTAAAAGCGATAAGAGACTAGAGTCCCAAGATCTATCTAATAATACTATTAAGGTTTTTATTTGGTGGACGACCATACTACTATTGGACATAAGGGTATAGAGAATTAGTTGCGGAAATTAAATTAATGAAGTAGTATTAGGCCACGTAAACATATATCAGGAATTATTCCAAAATATTAATTATTATACATGTATAAAAGTAATATATGACTTTTTAAGGATAGATGATAATCTCACTTCTCCGATACATCACAAAAAAAAAAAAAAAAATTTGTTTTCATACACTTCAACCCTCAGAGATCTGATGCGAATTAGTAAATGAATAGATTCGGGTTGTTTATTACAAATTGAAGCAATCAAAGATTCATGACTCTGTTTCCACTCATCCGTTTTCTCTGTCGTTTTCTTGGATGGCAAGTAAGATAATGGGGTTGGTTTAGCGCACATGCGCACCCATTATACACGTGATTGGTTTGAAGAGCTTGCCCTGGACGCTTGCCGACGACGGCTCTACAGTAGAAGCCACATCTGCGGACCCACTGTGGACGCGATTCGACACATGGTCTATTGGGCTTTGTTCCTTTCTAAACAGTAGCTTGACATTTTCAACATCCCAACAGTGTTACCTAAATCGGAGTGCCGACTGCAGATCATTATTGCAAATAAAATTTTTGATAAAACAAAATAATAATTTTCCTATCATCAAATTAAATATAAAAAATATCATTCAAATAATTTTTTTTTCATTTTTTATTAATTTTTATAAAATTTTAATCTATCTTAATTTTAATAATATTTTTACATAAAATTTTAATTTTTTTTAAAAAAGAATTCGAATTTTGTCTCGTTCGTTGTACATAACTAGCAAACGTTTGTTTTGTTTTGTTTTGTTTTTGTTTTTTTGTTTTGTGAGGGCCTGGACAGTACAGTATATGACATATTGATTAGATCACTGATTGATTGCTTAATTCGAAAAGAAAAAAAGATTGCTTAGTTTTAAAAAGGCACATAATTTGATAAATTAATTACTTTTTTTTTTATTTTGTAAATTTTAGTGTTGGAGCTTTTATACGTGATGGATTTCATGTTCTGCAATAATTACGGTATCACATGAATATGATATCATTGATTTTAGAGAAAAAATCATAGTTAGCTCCATATTTATAGGTAAAAATCAATCTGGTACCTGCTATTTTGAAAACGTTGATTAGAGACTTTTAATTTTTGAAAATCATCAATTCACGTCTATTAAAATTATGCATTAAATCTGACGAAAAATCATACAAAATTATCGAAATGCTCTTTAAGATTAAATTTTAATAAATAAATAAAAATAATAAGAATTTAAGAAATAAATTAAAAATAAATAGATTATTGAAATAGAGTTTCAATAATTTTATTCAAAAATATTACTTTCTAAAAAATATTACTTTTTTTTTAAAAAATATCATTTTTTTTAATTTTTAATGAGCTTTTTAATATTTTTTTGTAGTTTTATCTTGTAGGGACATTTTGGTCATTTTTTATATTTTTCCGTCTGATTTAACGTCTGATTTAAACGGAAACATGAATTGATGTGTTTTAAAAGTTAAGGGTCTCAAATTGCCGTTTTCAAAATAGAGAATTGATTTTTACTCATAAATATGAAGTTAACTATGACTTTTCCTCTTGATTTTATTTATGATTTAGTGAGTATGATCAATGACCAATTAGAAAAAAAAAAAGAAATAATTTTAGAATGTCACTAAGTTCTAAACTAATTTATTTATTATTATCTTTTTAATTTTCGATGAATAGAAATAAATAAATCGTTAATCTATAAACTAATATTGGCACAAATATTAAGCGTTTAAAGATAACACTGTATGGTAAATATAGTTTTTGTAAGATCCCCATTGTTATTTGTTCTGCCGTTTACCCCAAACGACGCGCGTTCTCGCATCGCAAAGCATTGTCATGTCACGCACCCGTTTTTGCATCACAGTGTGCAACAAATGCAAGAAACGTTTCAAATAAGAGAGAGAAACGAAACGGATCCGAAAGAATTGGTAAACTTCAAGCAAGGTTGCAGTTGCGGAAGGCGATTTCTTAACCGTCGAAGCGAGGGAGTTCGGTTTGATAATTCAACTTGCAATCGATTGGTCTTTGTCGGAGAAAGTGTGCCTTTCCTTCTATAAATTGTTAGCAAAAAGAAAAAGAAAAAAAAGAATGAACAAGAAAGGCTTGGCCATTTTGATGCGAACCAGAATGAGACCCAACGATCCTCCTAAGCTCTCTCTCTCCCTTCTCACTGTAAGTAAAGTAAAAATTCCAAATTCCCCGCGCAATTCTTGCACCGTGTTTGGCTTGAGTCTTTAATTGCGGAAAATTTTGCCAAGTTAATGGGAATGCTTCAATTTCCTCAACGTTTTCTATAACAGAATGAGCTCAATCAAAGGCTGCCGAATTCTCAAGGAAATCAATCCAGTGGACGCACTGTGGAACAAGCTTCAGCTGAAGGAAACAAAAAGCTCAACACCGAAAGGTCTGTACTTTATATTCAATTCGAATGCTTGCTTTGCGTGAAGATCCCTGACTTTAAGCCAAAATACATAAAATTGTGTTGATTGTTAATCTTCTTTCTTACAGAGAATTTGAGCTCGTACGAGAGTCGATGCACTTGGCTATATCGATGAACAAAACAGAAGTTCTAGATGATGCGCTTGATGATTTTTCTGCGGTGAGCTTTTGTACTTGTGCATAAATGCATACTATCAATGTTTGATATTTGACTCTAAGCCAAAAAAATATAAATGCATGCGGATAATGCAGGGTTATTTTAGCCTTGAGTCTGAAAACCGCCAGCGATTACTTCTATTACTTGCGAAAGAGTATGATCTTAATAGGACACAAGTTCGGGAATTGTTGAAGCAGTATCTTGGACTGGAGATGCCGAGTGGTGAGTCTTGCGTCTATGCATCAATCTTTGTAGTATATGCTTGGGCAGAGTTGAGTTGGAGCTTGACTTTCAAGTTTCAGGCGAGAATGCTCAGTCGAGTGGACTAGAAGAAGAAGCCTTGCTCTCAGCTTTCTATCGTATTGAGCGGAATTTGAGACAATCTCTCAAGCCAATGTATGAAGTTCTTTTTGAGCGACTCAACACACATCCTGGAGGGTTGAGGTTCTTGTCCATTCTACGAGAAGATATCTTATCCATTCTCGCGTAAGGTTATGGTCTAGGTGCCAATTGTATAGTTTTTATGTTACTTAAGATAAATACACAAACATTACCCCTGGGAAGAACATGGATGGCAAATTTCGATTGTGATAGTGATGCATTGTAAATTTAAAGCAACAACGTGTTAAATGCAAGTACAGATATTTACCTTGTCGAACACTTGTTAGCTAGAAATAACATGCTAGACAATATGTTACTACAATTTCACAGAATCCTAACTTGCTGATATGAAAAAGGTCTTCGCTTTTGGATCTGGTGCATTTGTGAGGAAGTTTAATTTTATGAGTTTATTTATTTATTCGTGATATTAGGTTTTTAAAGATTTACCACATTTTAAACAGTGATCTACAAGATGAACATAGAAAATTAGTAGCTAGGAATTTAAATGGTGATGAATCTGTTGTTTGGAAATATCCAGAGAGCAAAATATTGCATCTATGCGAGCACTGGATTCCTATTTAAAGGAGAAGCTTAGTACTTGGCTTAGTCCTGCTGCCTTAGAGCTTCACCAAATTACATGGGATGATCCTGCTTCTTTGCTGGAGAAAATTGTGGCTTATGAGGTATGTTTCTCTTCCCTTCCTTGCACTGCCTTTTTTGCCCCCAATGGTGCATTACATGGCTTTTATTAGCTGTAATAATTTGTATAGGCTGTGCACCCAATCAGCAATCTTATAGATCTTAAGAGAAGGCTGGGTGTTGGTCGTCGTTGTTTCGGATATCTACATCCAGCAATACCTGGTTAGCAATCCCTTTCAAAGTTGGTGTTAGCAATCCCTTATCAAAAATTTATCCAGGAATAGTTCTCCTATTTCATATGAATTGGTCTGTCCCTGTGGCAATTCAGTTGTTTATTTATTACTTTTTAGTGGTTATCGTCTTAATATGTGACTTCCCAGCCTCTGTTCTATCATAAACAAATTATCTTTGTGCCAAAGCAAAGACATCCATGGGGCCTGTTCATTGTAGATGTATGACAACAGTTTCAGTTATCTGTTACTTATTCTAATGCAATTTATAAATTCTTGTTATCCCTGCAAATTTTGAGTTTTGCCAATTTATTAATGCCTCAGAAAAATCTTATGTATTCTCAGTCAACCATTTTGCAAGTAGGTTAAGTCACCAATAGTTTATGAAAATTGCATCAATTTGTTATAACATCATCACAACAGCGACAAGCACAGCAATGTCTAGTACATGGAGTCATATCTTGTCATGGATGGTAGTTTTGCTTCTGGGCTATTTGTTTGGCATGAGAAGTAATTTGGAAACATTAAAATCACTTGTCCTATACTTGGAAGTTGAATGTTTTCGTCTTACCAATGATTTGAGGGGTTGGAAATTCATACTAAAAATTTGCTCAAGTTCTCTTTGTTTCTATGTATGTAAGCTAGTCACGTTAGAGTGATTGTCAAACTTTGCTTCAGGTGAACCCCTTGTTTTCATTGAAGTTGCACTTCTGAAGAATGTGGCTCAGACAGTACAGGTTAGTTTGCTTTTATCTTCTCTTACTCTGTTCCACAGGTGATGTATAATTAACAAATTCTGTTGTCCGATAGGAAGTTTTGTGGGATAATCCCCCTATACCTGAATGCAACGCAACCTGTGCATTATTCTACTCTATATCATCAACTCAGGTATGCTTTTCATTCTCAAAGAATAGTAAGCAAGATAAACATAAGGGAAGCACGCCAAAGATACCATATAGATGTTTTTATGTTCTTTACATTTCCTGATGCAAGTTCAATGAGACCACTTGTTGTAAATTGTACGGAATTTTAAGTTTTGTTTAGAACTGAACCCTATCATTATTGCTTGGATCTAGTTGCCAACCTTCATGTTGAACTCTGTCCATTAGAGATCATAATGGAAGAAAATTGTCTTTAGCGTATCTTTTCTGGCAATGCCATAGTAATGTAAGCAGTGACTTCTGGAATTTACTAGAACTCGTCACTAACATAACACTTCTGATAGATTAACAGACATGGATGGTCATAAACCATGTCTGCAGTCTCCAAACTATCTATTGTTGTTCTTTTCTTATCCCCACCTGTTTCTTTTTTCTTTTCTCCCGGGGAATACTTAGTGTCAAACTTTCATTTAGAGTCCTCTTCCATGTCCCTGATCTGTATTTTTCTGCAATTTTCAGCCTGGCTTATCAGGGATAAACCTAGGAAAGTTCCTCATTAAACGTGTGATAACACTGGTGAAAAGAGACATGCCGCATATATCCGTAAGTATTTTTGCAGCTTTCTGAGCTATATGAATTTGAAATCAAGGACTCCTTTTGAAACAGACCTTTCCTGGCTGAAAATTAAACATGTTTTTGTGTAGCTATTCAGCTTTCTGGTTCATTTTCTGTCATTGCTGATTGATGTTGAGAGCTCTTTGCTTTGTAAACCCCCCCTCCCAAGCAAAGGAATAAAAGCTGGTGATTCATGCTGATCTCTTTATCCTGGGATCCAATTTGATATCTAGCTTCCTTGTTCCCTGAGATTAGTATTTTGATGATGTTGTGTCTACCACACTGTATTTGTTTTTTGCTGAGCTAGTAACTTCACCATAATCGTACAATATAGTTGTATTTTCCCCCTTGGGAACAAGTACATAATATTGCACAGGCAATCAAATAAATTCAATGAAATGCGATATGAGAGTTAATGCAGGTCTCAGAGGGTTGCAGTTTGTCCCATAGGTTTCAGTTCTGCTGTTTTGCTCCTGGCATTACTTACTGACCTTTCTCATTTTGTCTACAGACTTTTGCAACTCTCAGCCCCATCCCTGGGTTCATGCAATGGCTCCTAGCTAAGTTTGCATCTCAATTAAAGCTTGCCGAGGCAGCAGACATGTCACAGTCATCAGCAGAAGGATCTGATTCCACTTTCTGGGAGAATATTCTTGAAACAGAGGAGGAAAAAGCACTTCTGGATTCATCTGTGTAAGCTTCATTTTCACATCCTTGCTTTAATGATGCCATTTCATTAAGTCGGTAAAGTATGTCCCCCCTTGGAGATTATAAATTCGTTTTCACATCCATTCAAAAGTGATGGACTTTACCTTCCCTGTTTTGTGCTCCTCATTTTGATATGTCTTGGCATGCCATAAGGATCTGAACCTCTGAGCAGCTGCCCCACATGTATTCCTGATTTCATTCTCTTTTGTTTAATGATTTCTCTTAGGCATTAAAATGAAAACACACTGCATTTACATCAGGAAAGAAAACAGATGAAACTTCTAGAACTGATTATGAAGTAGTCAGGCCATCTTCAATAAATTAATTTTACTTGGCCCTACTTGGTGCGAACTATCAGCTTCCAAAATAAAGTGATTGCACGTGTATTTCTTTCCTTGATGTCCTTGGACGAATCAGTATGAAAGATATTGTCTATGATGCATCGTAATAACTCAAATTAATCCACTGCACTTTTCATCTCATGTTCTTTAATGTGAGCTACAGGGGTATTGCTGCTGGAAAAAATGGCATGGAAGTGATGTTGAATTTGCTAACTTCACTGCACTACGAGTGGACCAATTCGACTAATTTGCTTCCAGTACTAAAACCCCCTCTAATGCGACTGTGTGCCAGGTACATTATAAGAATCAGCTATGAGTGAGATCTGCGTGGGTTGATAAAATTAATAGATTGTGGTTTTCTGTCTATAGGTACCTCCTGCAAGAGAAAAAAAGAGGGAAAGCTTTAGATTCTGTTGCAAATTTTCATTTGCAAAATGGAGCGGTATGTCATGCAACCTATTCCTTCTAGCAGTGCCATGTTTTAGGGGTGAAACCAACCATGAAACAGGCTGTTCTTCACTTAGCTGTTGGATGGGTATATTTAACATGATACCTTAATTCCATCTTCATCCCCAGATGAAGAAAGTGCACTTTTCATTCAAAAACAGTATGATCCCGAGATGGAAATGTCCTGTTTACTTACTGCAAAACTGCTTAATGTGTACAGATGGTTGAAAGACTGAACTGGATGGCAGACCGATCAGAAAAAGGTCTTCGTCAAAGTGGTGGTATCATGGTAAATTATGTATACAGGTAATCTTCCTCCCTGGATTGATCTTTTTCTTTTACCTGTCACCGGTTCTCTGATGAAGGAAAGCTAAGAATCCCAGAAATTTTGTTCATGAGATGGATTGGATCCATCGTATGTAATTTTCTGGGCATGCTTGCCTAGATATATAAATAAGGCTCAGGTAATACAAATGCGCACCTGGAGTAACAAAAAACATGCTGAACGATGAATTGCAGGCCGGAGAATATAGAAGAATACGCTCACTCATATTTCAGCAAAGGACAAATCCATGCGTCAGCTGAACTCCATCAGGACGTTAAGGTAATATTTCTTGCGCATGTTCACGAACTGTGCACACAGTTGGAGTAAGAGTGAATAAACCCTCATTTTTTAGATAACCCATTTATTCCTCCCAGTTTTTATGCCTGATTTTACTCTGGTTTTCAGCTGTCGAAGGAACTTGCAGGAAGAGCAGATTAGGAGGTTTGCCTGAAGGGATCATGAGAATCTCTGTTATCGTCTCAATATATAAATTTAACTTCTGTTTGAGGCAATGAGAATTTAAGCAAACTCATGTCTGTGAATGGCAAACACGCCTCTTCAGAGGATAAACGCAGCTCTCTAAACCAGTCTGGGATGCTGGAGCGAGTAGGATCAAAGAGAGGAGAATTTAGTACTTTGCTCTCGTGCAATACTCGATGCCCGGTGGACCGGAGGACATTTGTATGGGTGCTTTCCCATTATGTAATTTAGCTGCATTGGCACCTTAATTTCCTCCTCTCTTTGGCCGACGACAAAAATTGTAAAGAAAAACATACAATATTATTCTGGACAGCAAGCCCTTATCAGATTGTTTAAACCATATTATTCTGCTTCTTTTCAAACATATCTGTGGACTGATTAAAAAAAAACATATCTGTGGACTGAATTGGATTCTGAAACTTTTATTACGGGGGCCATCCACATTTGTTTTACGATGATTCGTAGAAGCCAGCCTGCCGTTTTACTATCGCCGGGGGTTAGAAATTTTATTTTTATTTCCTTTCTTGGCATCCAAAAACTTCCTATAAGATATAATATTTCGACTTTTATTGCAAAGGGATTCTTGTTCATCGTTTTTTGAAGGTGTTCTTCCCACTGTACAGACAGACTCATGTTCTGTTTATGGAACCAAAACGAAGCAAGAACATCAGAGGCAGAGCTTGATGTTGCCATTTCTTCGTAATTAATTGTACCCTTATGGTGCTGCAATCATGCTGCATGGCGGGACTCCAACTCTGATTTACGAAATTTGATCTTCCTGGACAAGACTGTTCTCATATAAAGTTTACCAGTTCTTCGTGTAGCTGACCTTGATCATCATAGAACAATTGCTATGCCTATTCTGCGGGTATAATACTTTGTGGAACTTCTATAGATCGTTACCTATGGAGAAGTATGCACAACGGTCAGTTACTTCTCGCTCTCTGCCAGACTGGTTTCTAAGACATACTCCCTCATGAGTCTCGTGTTCGATTCATTGACCATCTGCAAGAAATGCCCACAGCTCATGGAACTGAAAAAATATTGAGAAAGCTGGTATTGGCCGAGAAATCTTAAATTGGATTCCTGACCTTAACAGCAAGTCGCTTCAAGTTGTCCCACTCGAAGTCATTTTTACAGTAAGCAGATCGAACCTAAACATAAAATGCCAAGATCCCTAATGAGGTTCACAAGATGATCAGTAAGTAGACAAATAAACCATCAGAAAAGTGATTTGCTGACCTCTAAGATACGAAGAGCTGCCATCCAGATGCCACCAACAGATGACGTAGTGGTTCCATAAAAGATTAAATCACAAGTCATGAGCATTGTCAAAAGTCAGAACTTGCATGTTTTGTTTGCTCAGCGCACAGAGAAATACATAAACTTATCATTAACATACCTAAACCCTTATGCCTTGGCGACTCTCGCATCAAGCTGGCACAGAACTTGTCCCCATCATTCACCGAATGTCTACCCAAGAATGTCATTAATTCCTCATACGCCTCAGGGTTATAGCTCTGCTTTGGCAAACAACTGGTAATGGGTTAAATAATTGTATGTATCGCCTATAGGCTCGACAGAAGCGCACACTAGCCAGGGAAGAATGAAACAAATTAAAGGTAATTCCCTATACTTCATGTACGACGAAAGTATCTTCACAGAGAACAAAAGAGCATATAAATTCAACTCAACCAAGCAATTAGGCATATGTGATATACTGAATATAAGAAAGTGAAAACAAAGGGAGCGGAGGAGATCAGGAACCTGAAGCTGCGCTGCGACAATCCTTACTGCGATGTAAGTGAAGAAACTGTGGAGGTTGTTGGCTGCCTTGGCTTCTGGTGATGCTTCTCCAAACCCTGCATTCAATTACAAAACCCAAGGGCCAAGGCTAAGACAGACCTATACCTATAATTATAAAGATACATCTACACATACACTGGCTCATGCCTAAACACTTTGAATAAAATTTTCTATTTGGTAAATTGGATAGGTAAAAATAAATACCCACCAGGTACATACATCTTGTGGCAGTGCAAGCGAGTGGGCTGAGAGCTCCTTGGCTTGCATGGCCAGGAAGGATAAGCTCTCCTTCTGTTAGATTTTGGAGGGAACAAATAAGGGAGCTGGGAAAGAGTGAGAGCTGCAGAGGATTCCATGGATGATATTGGAGCTGAGTGGCCAAAACTTTTGGGATAGCTAAGGCCAACCTCGAAGCCAAATACTGTACCACAAACAAAAATATCTACGGGTCAGATCCAGTGGAGCAAAATATCTATGCGTCTAGTGGAAGCTGGGTGGCAAACCTTTCCTGGGAAAGAGTGAGAGCTGCAGAGGATTCCATGGATGATATTGGAGCTGAGTGGCCAAAACTTTTGGGATAGCTAAGGCCAACCTCCAAGCCAAATACTGTACCTCAAACAAAAATATCTACGGGTCAGCTGCAGTGGAGAAATATCTATGCGTCTAGTGGAAGGGTGCAAACCTTTTCATGAAGTTCAAACATCCAGCGTGTAACCCATCCGTCCGCATCTTCTACCATGCAAGTACGTTTTACGTGGTGGGCCTGGTGGCTCTCTTGTATTTGCGTTCCCTTGGATTAATTTGGTGAGGAGACTGGAGCTCTCATGATCGAACCCTTCTCGCATTCGTTACACGCACGGGAGACTGTCGTACCAGCAATTCTCAATTTAGTAGTTATTTATAGTTGGAACAATTTACAGTGGGTGAAAGCTTTGATCAAGTTTAAGAAAAAGCTAATTGAGTTTTTTCATTTGTTTTAGGGAAACAAAAAAAATAAATAGAATGAGGTTTTCTCCTCGAAGTGCTATAATGATAATTTGTCAAAAACATCAATTTGCAAACTAAAATTTTAATTTATGAGAATTATTGGAAAAATAAATTTAATAATTTTTTATATTTATTATAATAAAAATAAATAATTTGATATCAATAAAAAATTATTTTATTAATCAAAGAGGATGTTAGTTTGATAGAACAGTGAATATACGAAGTTTTAATAGGTTTTTGTATAAAAGTTAGTATAAAATTTTAAAATTATTTAATTTTTATTGAAATTTTAAAAATGTGTTGAGATAGATAATTTGATCTAATTTTTTAATAAAAAAAAGTATAGAATTATTGTGAAAAAGTATAGAAAAAAAATTGTTAGAATTTTTAAAAAAAATATTAAAATTTGTGTGACAAGTTGTGGTGTTTGTGTAATATTTTTTAGATTTTAAATATTAGTTTGTGAATTTTGTTGCATTCTTTGATTGGGTAAAATATTTTTCAAATGTCGAGAGAAACAAAATGCAATGAGCAAATGTAAATGCACACCTAAAAAAGGCACAGCAGAGAACAAATAATACCAAAAAAAAAATTTAGAGCCCTAGTAAACAGTAGCCCAAGTGCCGCTTTCTTGTTATTCCGAGTATTGGTAGAGGGAAACAGAGGTTAGAGAAAATGGTGGTGAGGATCCGATTGTCGAGATTCGGATGCAAAAACAAGCCATTCTATCGGGTCATGGCCGCCGACAGCAGATCTCCTCGTGATGGCAAGCATCTCGAAGTCTTAGGCTACTATAATCCCTTGCCAGGTTTTCTCTCTCTCAACGCAAAAACTCGAGCTTGCACATTTGCCTGGATGCCTAAGTTGTGTAGTGTTCAATTTCTCGTGTGCTTGTACATTTACTTGAATTCGTAAGTTATAGTGTTTAATTTCTCGTTTTCAGTATAACGTAGAATTTGGAATTCTGTCTTCTATAGTAGGGCGATTGCTAGAGCTGTCTTTTGCTGCTTCCGCCGCCTTGCAGATGGTGTTGATGAGGTCTAATCGAAAGCTTGCAGATGGCTGTGGAAGTAGCAAAATGGCTCTGGCTGTGTCGTTGCCTGTTTTTTGTTTCCTGTCCAATTTCATGTGAACTGACAGAGACTCACTGCCTGCTTGCTGAAAACTGTTGCAAGTTAGGAAAAGAAAGACAATGTATTATAATTGGGATTCTTAAATCTTTGGTGTCTTGCAGGCGAAGAAAAAATTGTCTGCTCACTTTAGGAGACAAAAGAAACTGATAAGATGAATGCTATTTTATGCTTTCTTTTCTGTCGCTCAATATTCGTGGCAACTAAAGGGAGGATAGAGGATTTATTATTTGCTAATTTTTTGAAATATGCTTGAATTTGTGTAGGACAAGATGGTGGCAAACGAATGGGTCTTAATTTTGAAAGAGTGAAGTAAGTAATTTTTCTTCAATTTGTAGTGCTTTATCACTTTTAATTGATAATTTGGATTTCTCGGTAAAAGTAGCTTTTCACCTTGTTAAATTACTAGTGAAAACTTCCATTTCATTCCAGTTCTTGTTTCATTTGTTCGAAATCGATTGTTTTACCTTTTCCCCCCCACCCGCCCCCACCTTTCCTCCTTTCTGGACTAGTTGCTGATAAAATTATTTGTTTGTTTTCATGTTCCTCAATAAACTACAAGGGATAGATTTTGAAGGCGATGACCAATGTACAGGCGTCTTTCTGTTCAATATTTATTCTAGAACTAGAAATGCAGCATGCTTGTGTGTCCATGTTGCTACTAGGGATTCAGGTCCCTAGAGTTTAGAAGATGAAGGACCAAGAAGTTTGCAGTGTAGGAAGGTTGAGGTAGTTGAGGGTTCAAATAGGGAATGTCTTTCAAGTTTCAAGTAACAATTGTTTTTTTTTGGGTTAAGGTAAGTGTATTCCAACAAAAAACAGAGTTTATACATGGATAGGGACAAGCCCTATTAACAGAAACCCATTAGCACTAGTATTAGCAAGATCTGTAGCATAGAACAGAATTACAAATCAAGGGCTGCACCCCCATCTCTCTGCAATGGAAGGGTTGGCCTCCAGAGCTCGCTTGAAACACCTAGATGCCTATTGGTCTTTTACCATTGCAATGATCTCTATGTAGACATGTACCAGCTGTTGTCTCTTCCCCCCGTACAGTCTCCCATTTCTCTCTTTCCAGATCGCATACACAGTGGATGCAAAGCACAATTTACACACCTTGGACAGCAGGCTCTTCCCTTTCCAGTTAGTCGCACACCAAGTAACAATGTCATCCCAATTCCCAGTAAGCCTAGGTAGGGAGTACTTTTCATTAATGAGCCACCAAATTCGTTTTGAGAACGTACACTCAAAAAATAGATGATTCAAGTCTTCCTCCTCCAAATAGCAATTGTTCCTGAGCTTGTAGTGACAATATTCTTTACCCCAATCATTGTCTTGGAAATTTTCTGAGGTTAAGTTGCTTCATAGAGTCAATGAACTATCTCAGTTGTTTAGCCATTAACAATTTTTCGATGTTCAGCTGATGGGTTGGTTTTTTCATGAAACACAATTTGTTGCCGTTACTCCTCACCTTTTGGGTTATTGATAGATTCATCTTTTCCAAGATGCAGTTTGGATCTTTTCTCTACCAGAAGAGCATTGGAGCTGCTAACAAGAACATCATCACTTTCAGAATCCTGTTCGTTCAGCCAGGGCTTGGTCTTCACATTGCCCCCGGGGGCAGTTATTCAGCTGTCTTGAGAATCACTTATAGATTAGTTAGAACTCTATGTAGTTCTCTCATCGTTCCAAACTAGTTAATCTCCTGCTTCTCGTTAAATTCCCTCAGTCCTAGATTGAGTAATTACCCATCTTTGCCATTTCCCTTCGTTGAAATTCCCCGGTCATTTTTTTCTTTCTTCCCATTTCCTGATGTGGAAAAATTTTCCTCTTTGGTAATGGTTTGTGGAAATTAGTTATGTTTGGTTGAAATTCTGAGTACTCGTAGGAGTGATATAATCATGCGAATGGCATCTGTTAGTTAGTCGTATTAATGGTTGTTGGCTTTAACTAGAAATTTCAGTGGCCCACTTTTTATCAAGGTGTCCCTCTCTTGTAAAGATTACGAGGTTGTAACTTTGTAGTCTATGCATACTTTTGCTAATGCTTTGAAGATTCCAATTTAATAAGATTTGGAAGTTATAGTTGTACATACGTTTGGTTTGGAGACTTGGTTATTGAAAGGTTCAAAACTGCAATGTCAATGACAAAAATTGCTGAAAGTAAAACTAAGCAGTACACAGAATCACAGTAATACATCCTCTCAACATGTTGAATCTGAATGTGCAAAAGAGGAATGAGATCTAATTAGTCTCTTTTAGAGGTGCTAATCTATTTTGTAGTCTGCATCAATGTTGAAGCATAGGGTAGATATGCTTGGTTGAATTCGCAAGTGCAGGAGAATAAATAAAGGACCACTGGGGGGTCTATGGATTTGCATTATTGGGAGAGAAAATGCTTCTATTTGCATGACGTTTGTAAGTCATTGTCCTGTCACTTTCTTAGTCACAGTGTCCCTATCGGTGCCTTTGAAAATGACAAAGGTCCATAATATTTGATTCTTTTGTACTAATGCACCTCACTGTCTGCAGATACCTTTCAATTGCATATGCCAAATCCTCGGCTTGTAAATGTTTTATATTAATTTTACCCTCACCATCTGCAGATATTGGTTATCTGTTGGTGCTCAGCCCTCAGAACCTGTGCAGCGCGTTCTTTTCAGAGCAGGGTTATTACCTCCACCTCCCATGGTTGCAATGGGCCGTAAAGGTGGACCACGTGATACACATCCTGTTGATCCTATGACTGGTCGAATCTTGACTCCAGAGAAACCAGCTAGTGCTGACCAGTCTAAGGATTAAAGGTGATGAAGAATGTGAAGACCACTTGGTTGCAGTTTTCCTTAGACGATCTTATTTCTGTTCGTTCAATCTCTTTCTAGTCGGAGGGTGTATCCCGTGTATGAAGAATCTACCTATTTCTACTTGGACATCCTCTGAAGAAGCACTTGGAAAAAGAGGGGGGGGGGGGGTTCTTCCTCTGTAGTGATACTGTTACTTAATTCCACCACACTACATACAGGTATTGTGTCAAATACACTCGTTCAACAAACTGTCTGTTGTGAATGTTTTGCGGAAGCTGCTGAATATTGAATCCTTTTCAATTTATCTCGATGCACTTTAATATTTGTGTTTTGTCTTGGTTTTTTTCTGGTGTTTCTTTTCCTCTATTTGTTAGACAAATTGTCTGAAATACTTCACTATTTCAATCCATGTAACTTGCAGAACTTGTGACTTTTTTCTCAATCTTTTGCTTCCTAGAAATTTAACTATAAGCGATGTTTGGTTGTCAAACTGGGGGTCCTCGTGCTGTAGGATATGTAAATTGGCTTTGGTTTTCGCTCGTGAAAGCAAGTGAACTCTCTCACCTTGGTCGTCATTGAAATGTATTTAGTTTTACCATTACATCAAAGGATACAAAACTATAAAATCAACGATCCTTGTTAAATAAAATTATTCTAGACACGAGATATGTAAAGACAAACAGCCATTTTGCTGAAGATTGGACGGCCATAACTAAGAAATAAGCAGATAATTACCCTTTTTCTTTTGTAAGCAAGCATAGCTTTCATACCAAAAGTCAGTACATCGGAGGGTGGGGAACCTTACAAACAACCCCAAATAACTATTGCACTAAATAAAAAATAAAACAAAATAAAAATAGAAAAACAAGCGCTTGCCATGGTCAAAAGCGAAATTGTTGCAGGAAGGAAACTATGGCAAATTTGGAGGCGGTTTGGCGGGGCACTACACTAACATCTAAGAGCACGAGCACTAGATGACTTTGAGTAGAAGTTAGAAGAAAACTCAAAAAGAACCAAAATAGGGAAGGCGAGTGAGATCTATGCGCCGTCTAGATCTATGCACAACCCTAGACAACGAGTGAGGAGCACATGCTCGAGGAAGAGTTGGCGAACAAGATGGAGGTGGAAGATTGGAAAATCAAGAGGAGGTTGGTAGGGCGTTTGCACGGTGGTCGGGCACCATAAGTGGTAGATCTGTTCTTCGTCTCTCTAGAATATTAACCCACAGAGAAGAAAATTTGTACAAAGAAAGAAAGATAACAAAGTGAGGGAGGGACGAGGGAAAAGAAGGTAAGAAAAGGAGGAGGAGAGGGAAGGGGGAAGGAGCCAAAACTCGGTCTCTCTTCTCTGATGACCGCGATAAAAAGGGGTGAGTGGGAATATAGATGTGAGAGAGAAAGAACGAGAGGTTGAGAGGAAGATGATAGATAAATTACAGTGATATCCAAAGTTCTGTTAGAATTTAAGAATTTTGCATGTTTTTATTGGTGTTTATATCATTGAAACGATACACAATTATCATCTGCATAAAATGTTTTCTAGGTGATTATTGTTTTATAAATATGAATTTGTATCAAACCATTGTAATTTAATAGAGTTAGGCTTGCATGGATGCTTACTTCCCATATGTAACTTCAAGTCAAAGGTTGAAAACAAAGGTAGATCCAAAATCCAACAATTATCATCTGCATAAAATGTTTTCTAGGTGATTATTGTTTTATAAATATGAATTTGTATCAAACCATTGTAATTTAATAGAGTTAGGCTTGCATGGATGCTTACTTCCCATATGTAACTTCAAGTCAAAGGTTGAAAACAAAGGTAGATCCAAAATCCAACAATTATCATCTGCATAAAATGTTTTCTAGGTGATTATTGTTTTATAAATATGAATTTGTATCAAACCATTGTAATTTAATAGAGTTAGGCTTGCATGGATGCTTACTTCCCATATGTAACTTCAAGTCAAAGGTTGAAAACAAAGGTAGATCCAAAATCCAACAAGGAAAAAGTACGTGATCATCTTTGTCTTTCATTCTTCTCATTTTTCACTTTTACCTTGAAGGTCCTACATGACATCCCTTGTAGGCCTCCTAGATGCGTCACAAAACAAATTTAATAAGGTTCCACCCATTCCCAATTGAATTGAGTGTTTTTTTTTTCCCATGACAAAGGAAATCTCTCCCCTTGACTTTTGTGCTTCAGATTGATAGATATAGCTGAACTAAGAGATTGACTAAAAACATGTAGTAGCGATGGAACCACTTGTGAATTTTATTTATTTTATTTAATTTATCAAAAATAAAACGATGGCGTTTTCTTACATCGTTTTGATTGTTGGATTTTATAAAAATAAAACTCCCTCAATGCACAAATGCATAAGAAGAGAAGTGACGTAGTTTCTCTTTACGGAGAAATTGCGTTGTTTCAAGGGGCCTGAAATCCTAACATTTTCGATGTCTCTCCAATTTTTCTCCCCCCTTTCCCGCATTGTTCACCCCCTTCCCCATTTTTCTTTCTATTCACCCTCACACCCAAGCTCTATCACGCCTCACTCTCATCTCCTCCGGGGCTTCGATGATGCATATCTTCTCTCCCTCTCTCTCTCTTAGCGTTGCTTTTGCGATTTCTAGGGCTTGTTGCAATTTGAATCTAATTTCTCAGGTTTCTTATTGCGATTTGACTTATTATTGTGTTTCGTGTTGCTTATAGTAACGGGTTTTTTTTTTCAAAGATTTGGCAAGGGTGCGTTAAGTAAGTGCCCACTGCCATCACAAACCGCTGCCGTCAGTTATCGGTTTCTACTTCTTAGTAGTAACTAAGGGTGCTCATTTTTACGGTGCTGACGGTTTTAATCGCTAAAACCGTCATCGCTACCGGTACCGTAGCTGACAAAGACAATTATTGTGTCTTAGCAGTGCGGTGGTAGTATCAATATGTAATTCCGTCAATTACAGTGATTAGTGACAGTTTTCGCCAAACCGTCACCTACACTACCATTAACCAACCCTAATAGCAATCGGGTGGTGACATTTTTAGATAATCGTTTATAGCAGTAGCGCTACTGGTTGGAGGGCAATAAGTCAAAAACTACCACAGGGTCTATTGAACAGTTGAATCAATCTTTTAGTGCTGAACACGATTTATCAAATTTTTTAAAAGTGTTTGAACGGAAATTTTTGAACGTGGACAAAGCATGCGGACAATGGCTAAAATGTTATTTGTACCTCCCTTAGAACAACATAAAAAAACCAACCAACCAACCAACCAATCAATCAATCAATCAATCATAGTGTCCGTACCGTTCGCCAACTCCCACGAAGCAAAATTTGGAACACCCGTTCAAACACCAGGCAAAATCCTCTCCCTCAGTCAACCGCTTGACGGCCGTCTAGACCGTCACTTTTGGCCAACCGATTGTTTGTAGGGGTCCCAGTCCCTCACTGATTTTTGGTGTAAATCACGACTACATATTTTGCTCATAAACTGTACAAGAGTAAACCGTCTAAGCCTCTGGCACATCAAATCCTCTCCCTCTTCCCGTCTTCTCTTCTTCCCTTCGCGCTTCCAATTATGATCTCACTCCCAAAGTTGAAACTCCCACTCACACTCTTGGCCTTCCATTATCTCCTCTTGTTACTTCCCAAAGCCCAAGCCAAGAGCAGAGCTGGCTGTCCCCTTGCCATAGCCTCATACTATGTGTGGCAAGGTTCAGACCTCCATCATATTAGCAACATCTTCAGCCAACAAATACCCGAAATCCTCAAATACAATCCAAACATCACCAACATGAATTACATCCGATTTGGTAGCAGAATTAACGTGCCCTTCTCATGTGACTGCTTGAACGGTGACTTCTTGGGCCATACCTTTTCTTACGTAACCCAGTTTGGCGATACTTATGACTCGATTGCACAGACTACTTTTTCTAACCTCACCACCGAGGTCTGGGTGCAGCGCGTGAACGCCTATGCACCAACAAGGATACCGGACTATGTTCCAATCAATGTCACCGTTAATTGCTCCTGCGGCGATCGGCACGTGTCGAAGGATTACGGACTGTTCGCCACCTACCCTCTCCGCCCCGGTGAAGATTTGTCCTCTGTGGCGGCGGAGGCCGGTGTGCCTGCCCAGTTGCTGGAGAAGTACAACCCTGGGTCGAATTTTAGTGCCGGTTCTGGGCTGGTCTTTGTGCCCGTAAGAGGTTAGTACCTATTGAGAGTCACAAATAGTCGTAGAAAAGACCATAGGATTAATTTATCATCTTCTATATCGTGATATTTTTTTATAATCCCTGATCATTTTTCTTTTTTCCCGTTTTCCACATTCTATAGAATATGGATACTTAAATGTGTGTCAATAAAGTTAGACAATTGGACAAATATGTTTACTCTCATCGTTCCTTTTTTTGGCATTCAACCTCGTAAACGTCGCTGGAGGAACGGAAGACTAAAAAAGCTGGTCTCGTGGCATCTATGGTCCATGGTCTCAAACTTACAGGTTAAATATACTTTACACCCTTTAATTATGGGTCTTGATATTTTAATCTATTATTTTTATCACATTATACACCCAACAATTATTGATTTATGATATTTTACATTATTCTTTAAAATTTTTGGTTAATTTAGACGAAAAATAATTTTTTAATGTGAAATGATAATTTTATCTTCATAATTCTCTTGGTACTAACTATTTTATGAAATAAAATTGTAATTTTAGAGATAAAAAAAATTTTTCGAAAAATTTTAATAAGGATTTAAAGTGTCTTAAATAGATAGTTGTTAAGTACAATATAACAAAAATAATATATAAGAGTGCATAGTATATTTATTCTTAATATTTTCGAACACAGGATCCTTTATCTTCCTTTTCTTAGTTAATCATTCAGAATACGAAAAGAAAAAAACGAGGAGAAGATATACTATACACATTTAGGATTTACCCTCTAAATAAATGAATTTAACATATTACATCTGAATTTATCAAATATGTTTTCAATTCAATTTGAGTCCCCGACACCTATTTTGACGATGAGATCTGGCAGTTAATTAGGGTTTACTGTGTAACAAGTACTTCCGAGTGCAAATTATAAAAGGGGTGATAAATTGTAAGTTTCCCAGAAAAAAAAAAAACAGATAAACACAGTTACCAAACGCAAGAATATTTGCCAGTTGCCACTTTCTTTTTTTCAAGAAGACTTCCAAGGTGGTGGTGGTGGTGGTGGGTGCCGTATCACTTTTAACGGTGCTGTGGCATTTTTTGGTCTATAAAGAATTATGAAAATCCATCACGATCCAATCTGCTAGTGACCTATTGCTGCAAGTAATCCTTACATAAATTGTATTTTATTTAGCCCTCATAATTTTCCATTGTCTGCTTTAAAGAGTCGTTAGGTACGCCCAACTAGTTTGTGCGATCTGGTCGGCATTCATTTTCCATCTATTATTTGTGTTTTGTTTGACATTACAACCATGCGGGAAATTTTTTTGTTATCATGGTTGAATATCTAGTCTTCCAATCTTAGACAATGTCCTGGGGCCCTTTCCATGTCGTTTAAGGTGGTGAGCATCTGGACCTCTGAGGAGGGCTACCTCAGGAAGGACTAGAAGTTATTAAGGAGCATCTTCATATTGTACTAAAATGTTCAACCAAAAGGTTGACGAAATTGGCGGAGAGCTTGACTCCTATATAAATCAAAGTTAAATGTTTTATATCATACGTACTAAGTCCAAAACCTAGTTAATAGGTGTTTCTAATGCTTTTCTACGTCCAGCTGAAATGAAAAAGCAAGAAACAAATGAAAAAACAAATAATCCCGAGACTGCTGTTGTTTCAGAGTTTTTCTTATCTAATGTATATCAAATTCATAATTGTTTGCTAAGATAATATGACAAATCACTGCAAGGAACACTGAAATTATAGAAGTAAAAAACCGTTGTATTCAGAAAAAGCAAAAAAAAAAGAAAAAAAAAAAAAAGAGGACTGTCTTCGGTTAGTCGTTGGCCAGGGAGAATCATTCGTTGCATTCATTCTGAAGTTTTGCTTTTGGTATTTTGCAGATGAAAACGGGAAATATCCACCGCTAAAGTAAGTGTACCATCTTCAGATGCTCTCAAATTGCGATGAAAACTATAGCATGACGTATGCGTTTAACACTTCTTCAGCTTTTGACTTACAAATGCACCACATTGTCCTGTTTTCTCCTTTTTTTCAGGGAAGGTTGTTGTTTCTTCTTTCTCGCGAAATTGATTCGATGTAGCTTGGATTTCCTCCCTTTTGGTCTATGAGGTCAAACGTGCTATGCCAAGATCGGTTTTGATGTTTTTTGAAGCTTACACTACAATAGCATTTCAAGCAGGTATTTCGGGTGGAGCTACTGCTGGCATATCTGTTGCAGGAGTGGTTGCAGCTTCATTTCTGGCATTTTGTCTATATGCTGGTGTTTATAGAAGGAAGAAGGCTGTGAAGGCCTCATTTCTTCCCGCAGCACCAGAAGATCAGTGTGTTCAACAGAAAGAGGGTAACCCTTCTGGTAATGATACAAATGACCTAAGTTACAACATGTTCTTTTGGAACAAGCATTTTGTCTGTCTATCCTTCCATCCTTTGATATTCATCTGTCCCGTACATTTTATTACTTAAGTGCATTTGTAATGGGAGGCTACTCTTTGCCTGTGACTACAGTTTAGCTACAATAAGGGTCGTTCATCCTCCTAGGTCAAACTATTTATGAGGTTTCAATAAAAAGGAATAGTAACTTGCAAAAGATCTATTGCTGGTATCATTGAATTGCAAGATCATGGCGTTCTCACCTCTTACCCTATTAAGAATCCGAGTTCTTTCTTGCTATGATGTAGATTTTGGTGACTACCAGAGTCAAGTTGGAATTATGAATGTTTTAGTAATTCATATGCCCCTGTATCCTGGTATAGGTTCTGGAAGTGCGTTGGAGAAAGCTTCAGAATCAGTCGCGCTTGTTGGTGTTGGTTCACTGGGGCTTGAAGGTAGTGCTGTAGATAAATCAGTTAAGTTCTCATATGAAGAGCTTGCAGAGGCTACTAACGACTTCAGCATTGCAACTAAGATTGGGCAAGGTGGCTTTGGATCAGTTTACTATGCAGAACTGAGAGGAGAGGTTTATTGTCCTGCTCTTCTATTTCATAAGCCAACTTCTATATACGTACGTTCAAACCATTAATGTAACACAAGTCCATTGGCTTGAAAGCACAATGGTAAGAGTAACAGGTCCGCTGACATCTCACATCTCCGATGCCAACTGAAGTCTCTTGGCATTTTGGACCACACATCCATACTGCCATCAATTAAATAAGTTCAAACTGTTGTATCACATTTCAGACTTTGAGAATTAAAAAACGCAGTTTTTGGGCTCGCCTACTGTCTCTGTTTATTTTTCAGCAAATGATCGTATTTCCACGTTGAAATTTTAAGTATTTGCCACCCTCCTCAACCTTCTGTTGCAACATTGAGTGGTTGCTCCTTCCTCCTACATATGCAGAAAGCTGCAATTAAGAAGATGGATATGCAAGCATCGGAAGAATTTCTTGCTGAACTGAAGGTTTTAACACATGTTCATCACTTGAACCTGGTATTATGCTTTCCCTGTCATTTTATTCATCATTTTTTTTCTTTTTCTTTTTCTTTTTTCTTGTTGGTTATACAATTGGCTAAGGCACTGGAATTATTTGTTATATTATAACTCAATGAATAGCAGGGCATATCTACTTCCTTTCTGTAATATTTGAACTTCATTGGTGTTAAGAGGATTATAGCCCTTTCTTCAATTATTTGCCAGCATGTAAGTGACATGACACACTGCTCCTCTAGAAAAGCTTGCTTAGTTAATGTCAAGTTGGTTATTTTTTCCCAAAAGCCGCCTACATTGTGTTTTTATCCTGTTGTGGCTATACATATTTATCCTGAAGTATGTTAAAACTTCATGCAGGTTCGCTTAATAGGCTATTGTGTGGAAGGCTCCTTATGCCTAGTTTATGAGTACATTGAGAACGGCAACTTAAGTGAACATCTACGTGGCTCAGGTGACAAGGATAGGGAATCTAGTCGTAGAACATCTCATCTCTATCACTTTATGTTCATGGTAGTATATTGTTCTTTTGGTTTCAGGGAGGGAACCATTGTCATGGTCAACCAGAGTTCAAATTGCTTTGGATTCATCTAGAGGACTTGAATATATCCACGAACATACTGTTCCTGTCTACATCCACCGTGACATCAAATCAGCAAATATATTGATAGACAAGAATTTCCGTGCAAAGGTTGTAAATGTTGCTTATAGCTAGTAGCTCCGACATCCCTTTTGTTATTCTAACCTTTTTGCTTTGTTACAGGTTGCAGATTTTGGGCTAACAAAACTAACTAAATATGGAAAGTTTTCTTTGCCAACAGGTCTTGTGGGTACATTTGGTTACATGCCTCCGGAGTAAGAATTTTCATATAATTTTATTTGGTACTCTGTCTAAAATACTTAGGAATTTTTACTTTACAAATTTTTGTTCTCTTTCTTACATATCCATATCAGATATTAACAAAAAAGAATTTGCCAATAACCAATTAAGCTGATTGAAGCGTTTTTTTCGCAGATATGCCTATGGGGATGTTACCTCCAAGGTAGATGTATATGCTTTTGGGGTTGTACTGTATGAACTAATATCTGCCAGAGGAGCTATTCTCAAGACAAACGAATATGGTCCTGAAGCAACGAGACTTGTTACCTTGGTTGTTTTTCCGCCCTCCCTCTACTTACTGGTTATGGAATATTTACTTTAAAGGCTGTCCCATGATATTTTACTCAGGTGGTAAATATTGATGTGATGCAGTTTGAAGATATTCTTAGCCGGCCTGATCCAGACGTAGATCTTCCTGGACTCGTTGACCCCAGGCTTGAGGATAATTATCCACTTCACTCAGTCTGTAAGGTGATTTCACATTCAGGCTAATTAGGGATAATTTTGGTAACCTTTTTGTGTTAAAAGCTATTATGGTTGATTTGGTGGCAGATGGCCCACCTTGCCAAAGCTTGCACACAAGTGAAACCTCAACTAAGGCCAAGCATGAGGTCTGTGGTGGTTGCTCTAATGACTCTAACTGAGGATTGGGATGTTAGTTCTTTCTATGAAAATCAAGCACCTCTAATGTCACCGAGGTAAGCTCATGAAGCCTCATCCTGCAGATGTGATGCCTGTAAGAATAATGTCCTAAAAAAAATAATTTATTTGAATAATAATTATTTAGATGCACATGTGTATATTTATTTATTGGGTAATATGTTGTGACATAAAATGTTACACATATATTATTGAGTGACATTGTAGAAAAGTCATGCAAATGATTAATGAATCAAAGACTGGAGTATGACTTTCAGTTCTTTATTCACTTGATGTTTTATTCCAGACTCGTTGTGCCTCTATTTAATAGGATGATGGACTTCGTCATTGAGGTAGTGACCTTAAGCAAACGAGTGGAATGCAATGTAAGAGTACATGCACTGAACGAGATCAAATATGAATACCTTCTGGAAGTGATCACTGATGTTGAGAAGATATTCAACATAATTAGTTTATTGATATCCTTAGACCTGAGAAGTTATTATGGATCTATTTATTGTGTACTTGTGCTTAGACCGAGTCATTTGGTGATGATCTTTCTAGGTCAAAGATTCCAATAACGTTAGGTCTTGTACATAACAAATAAGTTTGTATAAATTCTCAAAAAGAAATCCACCAGTCTCTTTATAGGCAGTATATTCAATATATTTGTGTAGGGTTGGACTAGAAAAGAATCCATTGGCCAATGGTATTTTGTGAAAATATTTTTGAAATTATATATATATATATTATTTATTTATTTGTGAAATTATTTTGGAAACAATTGATAGTCTAACGAGTTATAGATTGTGAATTGAGAATTATATGTGTTAGAGACTTAATCGGTTGATATGATTCCGATCTTATTGAGTCATGTGGAATATAATATAGTGGAAGGATAAATAAACGAATAATTAATAGCATAAGAGATTTCACAATTTAATCTCAAATACTTGGGGGTAAATTGTGATATGTTAATGGACATGATCACAATTAGTAGAAGCCTAAATTTTGAAATAAAAGAATAGAAGGGAAATAATGGAAAAGAGTTTTTTCATGTGATCCTATGGCTGAGATTTGATATCCATAACGATCCAACGCTATATCGCAACTAGGATTTAGAAAAAGACTATAAGATTTATTTTTCTAGACAGTTGGCCATTATGATTTTAGAAATCATGTGATGGCTGTGAGGTGTGAAAAGGAAGGAGGCAGAGCATCATGAGCTGCTTAGTTGTGAAATCAAACGACTCAAGGTGTGAGATTAACAAGATCTGAAGATTATCAAAAATTGAATATTCAATCGCACAAGTTCAAGTCATTTGTCAAGATCAAATATGATAGTTTCTGACAAACTTTCAATGCCTTGACAAGTGGCTTCTCGAAGAGAGAGTTCTAGCTTTTGATTTTTGATGTATCTGTAATATGTAAGTATCTTCCTCCAAGTAGAATATCTGAGACAAGGCTGGGGCTGATTTATTTTGATTTGTTATATCTTCTCAAGATTTTGATGTGCTATAGTCACCATGAACGTGTCACCTGGTGTGTATATTTCCTTACTATTTGAACATCTTTTATTTATTTATTTTTTGGTGTTAAGAAAAGTTCTATAGATGGTTGTATTGTGGTAACATACAGGTAAACCATGGACATTGAGAATAGTTACCCCATCCTAAATTGGCTTTGGTTTTCGCTCGTGAAAGCAAGTGAACTCTCTCACCTTGGTCATCATTGAAATGTATTTAGTTTTACCATTACATCAAAGAATACAAAACTATAAAATCAACGACCCTTGTTAAATAAAATTATTCTAGAGACGAGATATGTAAAGACAAACAGCCATATTGTTGAAGACTAGACAACCATAGCTAAGAAATAAGTAGATAAATTACAGTTTTTCTTTTGTAAGCAAGCATAGCATCCATACCAAAAATTAGTACATTGGAGGGTGGAGAACCCTACAAACAACCCCAAATAACCATTGTACTAAATAGAAAAAAAAAAAAAAAAAAAAAACAAGCACTTGGCCATGGTCAGGGCCTGCCATCATGAAGGCGGTTGACTGGAGAACTCTAAGCGGCATTGGAGTCATCTGTAATAATCACGAACTAGAAGCAAAATGGCTACAAGGGAAGAAACAATGACAAATCTGGAGGCGGTTTAATGGGGCACCACACTAACATCTAAGAGCAAGAGAACTAGATGACTTTTAGCAAAAACTAGAAGAAAATTCAAAAAGAGCCAAAATAGGGAAGGTAAGTGAGATCTACGTGCCGTCTAGATCTATGCATCACCCTAGACGACATATGAGGAGCACGCGCTCGAGGACGAGCCCCCGAATAAGATGGAAGTGGAAGATCGGAGAACCCGTAGGAGGTTGGTAGGGCGTGTGCACGGTGGTCAGGCACTAGAAGCGGTAGATATGTTCTTCTCCCTAGAATATTAACCCTTAAAGAAGAAAATTTGTACAGCAAAAGAAAGAGAACATCGTGAAGGAGGGGCGAGGGAGAAGAAGGTAAGAAAAGGAGAAGGAAGAGGGGGGAAGGAGCCGAAGCTCGATCTCTCTTCTTCAGTGAATGCAATAAAAGTGGTGAGTGAGAACAAAGACGCAAAAGAAAAAGAACGAGAGGTTGAGAGGAAGAGTATATAGAAATTATAGTTGATATTTAAAGTTTTGTTGGACTTTAAGAATTTTGCATGCTTTTATTTGTGTTTATATTATTGAAACTGTACACAATTATCTTCTGCATAAATGTTTTCTAGGTGATTATAGTTTTATAAATATGAATTTGTATCAAACCACTATAATTTAATAGAGTTAGGCTTGCAAAGATGCTTACTTCGCTCATGTAACAAGGTTGAAAACAAAGGTAGATGCATAAGTCCAACAAGGAAAAAGTACGTGATCATCTTTGTTCATTCTTATCATTTTTGACTTTTTATCTTGAAGGTCCTACATGACATACCTTGTAGGCCTGCTAGATACGTCACAAAACAAATTTAACAAGGTTCCACCCATTCCCAATTCATGGTTAGGTAGCTTAGGCCTTGAATTGAGTGTTTTTTTTTCCCATGAGAAATCATTCCCCTTACTTTTGTGCATCAAATTGATAGATTTAGCTCAACTAAGAGATTGACTAAAAACATGCAGTAGCGACGGAACCACTTGTGAATTTTATTTATTTTATTATATTTAATTTATTAAAAATAAAACGATGGCGTTTTCTTACATCGTTTTGATTGGTGGATTTTATAAAAATAAAACTCCTTCAATGCACAAATGCATAAGAAGAGAAGTGATGTAGTTTCTCTTTACGAAGAAATTGCGTTGTTTTAAGGGGCCTGAAATCCTAACATTTTCGATGTTCTCTCCATTTTTCTCCCCCCTTTCCCCCATTGTTCACCCCCTCTCCCAATTTTTCTTTCTATTCACCCTCACACCCGAGCTCTGTCACGCCTCTCTCTCATCTCTTTGGGGCTTCGATGATGCGTATCTTCTCTCCCTCCCTCTCTCTCTCAGCGTTGCTTTTGCGATTTCTAGGAGTTTGTTCAGTTAAAAAAAATTTTCAGGATTTTTTTGCGATTACTATTTCTAGGGCTTGTTGCAATTTGAATCTGATTGGAGGGCAAAAAGTGAAAAACTACCACAGGGCCTATTGAACAATTGAATCAATCTTTTAGTCCAAGTATAGTTAGACAAAAAAAAAAAAAAAAAAAAAAGGGACTTATCAGCGAAGCGAATGACAGAATTCAAAGTCCCCCATTCACCCACTAAACACGATTTATCATATTTTCTAGAGTTTGAACGGAAATTTTTGAACGTGGACAAAGCATTCGGACAATGGCTAAAATGTTATTTGTACCTCCCTTAAAACAACATAAAAAAACCAACTAACCAATCAATCAATCATAGTGTCCGTACCGTTCACCAATTCACATGAAGCAAAATTTTGACCACCCGTGCAAACACCTGGCAAAATCCTCTTCCTCAATCAATCGCTTGACGGCCGCCCTGTCTAGACCGTGACTTTTGGCCTAGCGATTGTTTTTTTTTTTTCTGTCTAATTGCAGTGTTTTTATGGAGTGTTTGTAGGGGTCCCAGTCCCTCACTGATTTTTGGTGTTAATCACAACTATATATATTTTGCTCATAAACAAGTAAACCGTCTAAATCTCTGGCACATCAAATCCTCTCCCTCTTCCCCTCTTCTCTTCTTCCCTTCGCGCTTCCAATTATGATCTCACTCCCAAAGTGGAAACTCCCACTCACACTCTTGGCCTTCCATTATCTCCTCTTGTTACTTCCCAAAGCCCAAGCCAAGTGCAGAACTGGCTGTCCCCTTGCCATAGCCTCATACTATGTGTGGCAAGGTTCAGACCTCCCTTATATTAGCAACATCTTCAGCCAACAAATACCCGAAATCCTCAAATACAATCCAAACATCACCAACATAAATTACGTCCGATTTGGTACCAGAATTAACGTGCCCTTCTCATGTGACTGCTTGAACGGTGACTTCTTGGGCCATACCTTTTCTTACGTAACCCAGTCTGGCGATACTTACGACTCGATTGCTCAGACTACTTTTTCTAACCTCACCACCGAGGTCTGGGTGCAGCGCGTGAACGCATATGCACCAACAAGGATACCGGACTATGTTCCAATCAATGTCACGGTTAATTGCTCCTGCGGCGATCGGCACGTGTCGAAGGATTACGGATTGTTCGCGACCTACCCGCTCCGCCCAGGTGAAGATTTGTCCTCAGTGGCGGCGGAGGCTGGTGTGACTGCCCAGTTGCTGGAGAAGTACAACCCCGGGTCGAATTTTAGTGCCGGTTCTGGGCTGGTCTTTGTGCCGGCAAGAGGTTAGAAAACAAATAGTAATAGAAAAGACCCTAGGATAATTTGTCATCTTCTATATCGTGATAATTTTTTTTAATCCCCTGATCATTATTCTTTTTCTCGTTTTCTACATTCTGTGGATACTTATGATGGGTCAATTGACTTTAGACGAGTGGACAAATTTGTTCCTCTTATCGTTCGTTTATTTTGTCTTCGATCGCGTACACATCGCTGGAGGCTGCACGGAAGACTTAAAAAGCTGGTCTCGTCGACACGGCATCTATGGTCCATGGTCTTTACCTGGTCCATGCTCTCTACCAATCAAATACGCGTTCTTATCTAATGTATATCAAAATCATAATTGTTTGCTAAGATAATATGACAAATCACTGCATGGAACACTGAAATTATAGAAGTAAAAAACCTTTGTATTAAAAAAAAAAAAAAAGAAGACTTTCTTCTGGTTAGTCATTGACCACAGAGAAATGATCCTGATTAAGGCATATTGCCTATAGTTCTATAGTTTATTCGAATTTGAAGCTTTAGGAGACATTAACAGGTAGAATCATTCGTTGCATTCATTCTGAAGTTTTGCTTTTGGTATTGTGCAGATGAAAACGGGAAATATGCATCGCTAAAGTAAGTATACCATCTTCAGATGCTCTGTAATTGCGATGAAAACTATAGCATGACGTATGCGTTTAACACTTCTTCAGCTTTTGACTTACAAATGCACCCCATTGTCCCGTTTTCTCATTTTTTTCAGGGCAGGTAGTAGTTTCTTCTCTCTCTCGAAATTGGTTGGATGTAGCTTGGATTTCCTCCCTTTTGGTCTATGAGGTCAAACGTGCTATGCCAAGATCAGTTTTGATGTTTTCTCAAGCTTACACTACAATGGCATTTCAAGCAGGTATTTCACGTGGAGTCATTGCTGGCATAGTTGTTGCAGGGGTTGCTGCAGCTTCATTTCTGGCATTTTGTCTATATGCTGGTGTTTATAGAAGGAAGAAGGCTGTGAAGGCCTCATTTCTTCCCGCAGCACCAGAAGATCAGTATGTTGTTCAACAGAGAAAGGGTAAACCTTCTGGTTTGATGAGTCATCTCAATGGTTATATTTAGTCATTTCAAGAGAGGCATTTAGATGTAAAATGGTTATTTGGAAAGAGTCACTCATCTGATATCTCAATTGGTAATGATACAACTGACCTAAGTTGCAAAATGTTCTTTTGGAACAAGCATTTTGTCTGTCTATCCTTCCATCCTTTGATATTCATCTGTCTCGTACATTTTATTACTCAACTTATGTGCATTTGTAATGGGAGGCTACTCTTTGCCTATGACTACAGTTTAGCTACAATGAGGGTCGTTCATCCTCCTAGGTCAAACTATTTATGAGGTTTCAATAAAAAGGAATAGTAAGTTGCAAAAGATCTATTGCTGGTATCATTGAATTTCAAGATCATGGCATTCTCACCTCTTACCCTACTAAGAATCCGAGTTCTTTCTTGTTATGATGTAGATTTTGGTGACTATCAGAAGTCAAGTTGGAATTATGAATGTTTTAGTAATTATTATGTCCCTATATCCTGGTATAGGTTCTGGAAGTGCGTTGGAGAAAGCTTCAGAATCAGTCGCGCTTGTTGGTGTTGGTTCACTGGGGCTTGAAGGTAGTTCTGTAGATAAATCAGTTGAGTTCTCATATGAAGAGCTTGCAGAGGCTACTAACGACTTCAGCATTGCAACTAAGATTGGGCAAGGTGGCTTTGGATCAGTTTACTATGCAGAACTGAGAGGAGAGGTTTGTTGTCCTGCTCTTCTATTTCATAAGCCAACTTCTATATACGTACGTTCAAACCATTAATGTAACACAAGTCCATTGGCTTGAAAGCACAATGGTAAGAGTAACAGGTCCGCTGACATCTCCGATGCCAACTGAAGTCTCTTGGCATTTTGGACCACACATCCATACTGCAATCACTTAAATAAGTTCAAACTGTTGTCTCTCATTTCAGACTTGGAGAATTAAAAAACGTAGTTTTTGGGCTCGTCTGCTGTCTCTGCTTATTTTTCAGCAAATGATCGTATTTCCACGTTGAAATTTTAAGTATTTGCCACCCTCCTCAACCTTCTGTTGCAACATTGAGTGGTTGCTCCTTCCTCCTACATATGCAGAAAGCTGCAATTAAGAAGATGGATATGCAAGCATCGAAAGAATTTCTTGCTGAACTGAAGGTTTTAACACGTGTTCATCACTTGAACCTGGTATTATGCTTTCCCTGTCATCTTATTCACCATTTTTTTTTCTTGTTGGTTATACATTGGCTAAGGCACTGGAATTATTTGTTATATTATAACTCAATAAATAGCAGGGCATATCTACTTCCTTGCTGTAATATTTGAACTTCATTGGTGTTAAGAGGATTATAGCCTTTTCTTCAATTATTTGCCAGCATGCTAAGTGACATGGCACTCTGCTCCTCTTGAAAAGCTTGCTTAGTTAATGTCAAGTTGGTTATTTTTTCCCAAAATCCGCATCATTGTTTAGTTATCCTGTGGTGGCTGTACAGTTGTATGTTGAAACTTCATGCAGGTTCGCTTAATAGGATATTGTGTGGAAGGCTCCTTATGCCTAGTTTATGAGTACATTGAGAACGGCAACTTAAGTGAACATCTACGTGGCTCAGGTGACAAGGATAGGGACTCTAGTCATAGAACATCTCATCTCTATCACTTTATGTTCATGGTAGTATATTTTTCTTTTGGTTTCAGGGAGGGAACCATTGTCATGGCCAACCAGAGTTCAAATTGCTTTGGATTCATCTAGAGGACTTGAATATATCCACGAACATACTGTTCCTGTCTACATCCACCGTGACATCAAATCAGCAAATATATTGATAGACAAGAATTTCCGTGCAAAGGTTGTAAATGTTGCTTATAGCTAGTAGCTCCGACATTCCTTTTGTTATTCTAACCTTTTTGCTTTGTTACAGGTTGCAGATTTTGGGCTAACAAAACTAACTAATTATGGAAAGGTTTCTTTGCCAACAGGTCTTGTGGGTACATTTGGCTACATGCCTCCAGAGTAAGAATTTTCATATAATTTTATTTGGTACTCTGACTAAAATACTTAGGAATTTTTACGTTACTAATTTTTGTTCTCTTTCTCACATATTCATACTTCTGGTGCCTTTCTAATTTTATATCAGATATTAGCAAAAACGAATTAGTCAATAACCAATTAAGCTGATTGAAGCTTTTTTTGCGCAGATATGCTCAGTATGGGGATGTTACTCCCAAGATAGATGTATATGCTTTTGGGGTTGTACTGTATGAACTAATATCTGCCAGAGGAGCTATTCTCAAGACAAACGAATATGGTCCCGAAGCAACGAGACTCGTTACCTTGGTTGTTTTTCCTCCCTCCCTCTACTTACTGGTTATGGATTTACTTTAAAGGCTGTCCCATGATGTTTTATTCTAGTGGTAAATATTGACGTGATGCAGTTTGAAGATATTCTTAGCCGGCCTGATCCAAACGAAGATCTTCCTGAACTTGTTGACCCGAGGCTTGAGGATAATTACCCACTTGATTCAGTCATTAAGGTGATTTCACATTCCAGCAGACAAGCAAATTATGGATAATATTGGTAACCTTTTTTAGTGTTAAAAGCTATTGTACGTGGTTGATTTGGTGGCAGATGGCCCACCTTGCCAAAGCTTGCACACAAGTGAATCCTCAACTAAGGCCAAGCATGAGGTCTGTGGTGGTTGCTATAATGACTCTTTCATCTTCAACTGAGGATTGGGATATTCGTTCTTTCTATGAAAATCAAGCACCTCTGATGTCACCGAGGTAAGCTCATGAAGCCTCATCCCGCAGATGTGATGCCTTGACAAGTGGCTTCTCGAAGAGAGAGTTCTAGCTTTTGATTTTTGATGCATCTGTAATATGTAAGTATCTTCCACCAAGTAGAATATCTGAGACAAGGTTGGGGCTGATTTATGTTTATTTGTAATATCTTCTCAAGATTTTGATGTGCTATAGTCACTATGAACGTGTCACCTGGTGTGTATATTTCCTTACTTTTTAAACTTCTTTTATTTATTTATTCTTTGGTGTTAAGAAAAGTTATATAGATGGTTGTATTGGGGTAACATGCAGGTAAACCCTGGACATTGAGAATAGTTTCCCATCCTAATAGCAGGAACATGATTCGGATCTTGGTCAATAACATAGTAAGTACAAGGATTTGCCAGGTGAGACGACATGGAGAAGGAAACCTAGAGATTCTATTTTACCGTCTAAACACAAGCATCTGACCAAAAGAAAGAAAAAGAAATGGAACCATACGAGGGATGGTGGCATCTAGACCTTTACATTTTACATTTCCAGAGCGGAGGAAACCAACAAGCAGAAACTGTCAGATGCTATAGAATTAGAGGAGGCCATATATGACAAAGATTTCTGTCAGTAATCTCAGATACACTACTACGTTGAAGAAGAAACTTGGAGGCTTAACTGAAAAAAAAAAAAAAAAATTCCGGACACTGGAACTCTCAGCTCGAATATGGTCGGTCTAGAAATAAAAAATAAAAATCCGCTATTCTAATCATTAAGCTATCATTAAAGGTTTAAATCCGAGCAGACAAAGCATTATTACAATTGCAAGTGGACAAGGATTTGTTACCGTACCTGATCCTTTTAAGAAACAAAATAAAAACCAACCAACCAATCAATACAGTGATCAGAAAAAACTTTTTCCCGAGTGTTCTAGAGCGCGAGCTCTGCTTTCTCTCTAGAACTTTTCTACTCCCAAACCCTTAGTAGTCTCCCTTTTCACCGTTGTTTCCGGTGTCCTGCTCTTCCCACCGCCCCCCCCCCCTCCCCCCCCCTTTTCTTCTTCTTCCTCTTTTTCTCTTCTCCGCTGCTTCCCCTTTTGTTCGGAATCTAGACGGTTAGATCCCGGTGATTCCGTGTGTCATCGGTGGACATAGACTTGACATACGCTATCTCTTCCTCCAGCCAAGCTTAACCCTACCAGTCCAACATCCTTTGGTTGGCGAGTGGCGTCTCACGCGCCTTTCCAGCCTCGCGTGGATCTCACGCGCCAAACTCTGGGCTCCGTTTTCCGATTTGTTTCAGCAGTCTCGGCAGCCACTTGCCTCTTGGATGGCTCCTGCTTCATGCGGCAAGCCCAACACCACCATGTTACTACCTTCTGGCAGCGCTTGGTGAACACGCGCCGGTCTTTTACGCACTATTTTGGCCTCTCCGCTGTTGTTGGTGGTGTTGATTTCGTCTTGCTGTTGTTGTTTTTGTTATTTTGTGTTCTGTTGTTCCATTGTTTTGTTGGTCTGTGTGGTTGTTTGTTTGTTTTTCTGGCTCTTGTGTGGGCTTTTCTCGATCCCTTTAGGATCTTTTCTGCCCTCATTGGAGCTTGATGTATTAGGTTGTGGTGCTTTCTTTACTGGCTAGCATAGGTCTTGGTAGCTTTGTCTATTGAATCAAGCCACCGCTCCCACTGCCTCGCATGTAGCATGTGGTGGCTTTATCCGATCTTTTTAAGAATCTTGCCTGTTGATTTCGACCTGGACTATTGTATTTCGGTTCCTTTTTCGGACCTTGATCTAGAAAAAAAAAAAATCAATCACAGTAGTCTGTATCATTCACGGTAAATCCTCTAAGCCTTTGGCACCTCAATTAACGCTCTTCCCAATCCCTCCTCCTCTCTTCTTCCCTTCTCTCTTTCAAATATGATCTCACTCCCAAAGAGGAAATCACACTCTTAGACTTCCATTATCTCCTCTTGTTACTTCCCAAAGCCCGAGCCAAGTGCAGAACTGGTTGTCCCCTTGCCATAGCCTCATACTATGGGGGCGTTTGTTTGCCCAATTTTTTAGAGGCTTAAAATTTTTACCACACTAAACACATTTCACAAACTCCAATAAACTTCATACTTTTACATATACACTTCAAACTTTTCATAAACCCCAATAAACTTCAACATTCAAAAGATTTCCAAAATTTTAAAAATATTCTTCAAAATTTTGGTAAACAAACTCCCCAGTATGTGGCCAGGTTCAACCCTCGATTACATTAGCAATATCTTCAGCCAACAAATACCCGAAATCCTCAAATACAATCCCAATATCACCGACATAAATTTCCCCAAAACTGGTACCAGAGTTATTGTGCCCTTCTCATGTGATTGCTTGTACGGTGATTTCTTGGGCCACACCTTTTCTTACATAACCCAGTTAGATGATACATATGACTCAGTTGCTCAGACTGCTTTTGCTAACCTCACCACCGGGGACTTGGTAATGATCGAGAACGTCTATGCAGGGATACCGGACCATGTTCCAATCAATGTCACGGTTGATTGCTCCTGCGGCGATCGGCACGTGTCGAAGGATTACGCGTTGTTCGCCACCTATCCGCTCCACCCAGGTGAGAATTTGTCCTCATTGGCAGCGAAGGCCGGTGTGCCGGCCGAGTTGCTGGAGATGTACAACCCCGGGTCCAATTTTAGTGCCGGCGATGGGTTGGTCTTTGTGCCGGCGAAAGGTTAGCAACTATTCACGGTCACAATACTAATTGAAAAGACCATAGGATAAGTTCATCATCTTCTGTAATTATGATATTTGATGATAATCTCTCATCATTATTAGTTTTTCCTTTTTTGACACTTTAGGGGTACTTTTGTGGGAGACACCAATAGAGTTAGGCAAGAAGACAAATATCGTTTACTCTGATTGCACGTTTTTTTATTGGCTGGTAATTTGCCAGTCAATCACTTACACAATGCTGGAGACACCGAAGACTTAAAACAGATCAAATTCGCTACAATAATCCAATTCAGAGGGAGGAAGATACAACATCTCATTCTTACCGCAACTAATGTTGCTGTATTACTTATTGAGCAGTGTAAATGCATTACGTTTATTTCTCTGTCTTAAAGCTATATGCCTTTAAGCTGACCTCGTCAACACGTATCTATGGTCCATGGTCTCTACCAAAAATATATTAGAGGAGGGAATCATTTAGCTACCTCTTTTTAACAAGAAAAAAAAAGGAGAAAATATACCTTGCACTCTCTTAGAATTTTTTTTTTTTTTTGTAATTTATACTATGAATTAGGAATTTTAACACATTATACCCTAGTTTATTCATTCATATGTTTTCAATTTGCATCTTATATTACAATTTGACTGTTAAAATTATGCATCATCACATATTTTCATTGACTTCCCATGGAGTTTAAATAGAAAACTTATTGATAGTTAAAGATGCTGTGACACATGCATTTTGGAGTACAAATTATAAAAGATGTGATAGCTAAGAGGGTATAATGTTTCATTTCTCCAAAATTATTCAAATCCAAGGATATTTGCCACCTTATTTTAAAAAGTTTGATTTTGCAACCAAGTTAAATGCACTTCCTTCCAAGGTGTGATGGTGGAGGTGGTGGGCACCTTATCACTTTTAAAAGCTGTGCCATTTTTTGGTCTATAAAGAATTATGAAAATCCATGAAGATCAAACTTGCTAGTGATATATTGGTGCAAGTAATCCCTACATAAATAGTATTTTATTTAGCCATCAAAATTTTCCGGTGTCTGCTTTGAAGAACATTAGCTGTCCAGTTAGTTTGTGATGTCAGTATTCATTTTAATATATTGGAAGCTTAGCGTCACATTGTTGAATTTAGCATTTTCAATCCAATAAGTTTGCCTTCAATTATGACCTATGACTCTGACACTTTTGGTACTAATAAGGTAATGACATAAATGTTTTGTTTTACAATACAAATATGCGGTGAATTATTTTGTTATAAAGCTTGAAATATATAGAGTTATGTGGCTTAGGAGAACTCCCTTCCAAAAATAAGTTCAAAAGGGAGGAAGCCCAAGCTATATAAATCCTATATTAGCAACCCATACTACTAATGTGACACAGATCCCACACTCCCAAATGGTCTCTAGTTCCAGGCTGGGAGATGGTCTCTAGTTCCAGGCTGGCAGGTATGGCATAGGCGCTGATACCATTTGTTATATGCCTTAAGAGAATTCACCCTTAAAAGATAACTTAAAGGGAGAGGGAACCCAAGGTATATAAACCCCACACTGGCAGCTCATATTACCAAATATGGGACAAATCCAATTCTCCCAATATAATCATCCAATCTTAGACAATGTCCTGAGGCCCTTTCCATGTTGTAGCATCTGGACCTTTGAGGAGGGCCACCTTAGGTAGGAATAAAAGTTATTAAGGAGAATCTTCATAATCTTCTAACTAAAAGGTTGAGGTAATAGGTGGAGAGGCTTGACTCCTATATAAATCTATGTTAAATATGTTATATCATACTAAGTTCGAAACCTAGTCAATAGGTATTTCTAATGCTTTTCTGGGTCCATCTGAAATAAAAAGCTAGAAAAATGGTCAATAACCACCATGGAAGTAAGATAGATACAAATGCAAAGACAAATTATCGAATTTTAATTTTTTTTCTTATTCAATGTATCGAATTCAGAATTGTTTGCTAAGATAATATTCAAAAGCACTACATGCAACACCTACAAGTAAAATCATTATATTAAGAAAAAGCCAGAAAAACAAAAGAACTGCCTTTGGATTAGTCATTGGCCAGAAAGAAATGATTCTGATTAAGGCATATTGCCTACAGTTTAATCGAATTTGAAGCTTAAGTAGACATTAACGTGTAGAATCATTCGTTGCAATCATTATGAAGTGTGGCTTTTGTTATTTTGCAGATCAAAACGGGAAATATCCATCGCTAAAGTAAGTATAACATCTTGAAATGCTTCAAATTGCAATGAAAACTATAGCATTCGTGTATGCTTTAGCACCTCTTCAGCTTTTGACTTACAAATGCATCCCATTGTCCTGTTTCTTTTTTCTGCAGGGCAGGTACTAGTTTCTTCTCTCAAAATTGCTTTGATGTAGCCTTTTTTTTTTTCATCCCTTGTGGTGTATGAGATCAAACGTGCCATGCCCAGATGGGTTTTGATGTTTTCTCAATCTTACACTACAATGGCATTTCAAGCAGGTATGTCACGTGGAGTCATTGCTGGCATAGTTGTTACAGGAGTTGCTGCGGCTTCATTTCTGGCATTTTGTCTATAGGCTGGTGTTTATAGAAGGAAGAAGGTTGTGGAGTCCTCATTTCTTCCTGCATCACCAGAAGACCAGTATGTTCAACGGAGACAGGGTAACCCTTCTAGTTTGATGAGTTGTTTCAATGTTTATACATCGTCATTTTAAGAGAGCCATTTAGATGTAAAATGGTTCTTTGGAAAGCGTCACTCATCTGAATTAGTAATGATATACCTGAAATGAGTTGTAAAATAAATTTTTCGAAAAAGTGTTTTGTCTGTCTATCCTCCCCTCCTTTGATATTCATCAGTCACGTCGATTTTACATCTCAACTAATGAGCATTTGCAATGCGAGGCTACTCTATTCCTATGACTACAGTTTAGCTACAATATCCTGCTAGGTCAAACTATTTATGAGGTTTCAATAAAAAGGAATAGTAAGTTGCAAAAGATCTATTACTGGTATCGTTGTATTGCAAGATAATCACTTTCTCACCTTTTGCCAATTAAGAAACTGACTTCTTTCGTGCTCTAATGTTGATTTTGTTGAGTATCAGAAGTCATTGGGTTTATGGATGTTTTAGTAATTCATATGTCCCTATACCTTGGTATAGGATCTGGAAGTACCTTGAAGAAAGCTTCAGAGTCAGTTGCACTTGGTGGTTTTGGTTCACCGGGGCTTACAGGTGTCATTGTGGAGAAATCAGTTGAGTTCTCATAGGAAGAGCTTGCAGAGGCTACTAACAACTTCAGCGTGGCTAATAAGATTGGGCAAGGTGCCTTTGGATCAATTTACTATGCAGACCTGAGAGGAGAGGTTTATTGTCCTGCTCTTTTATTCCAGAAGCCAAATTCTATATACATTCAAACCATTAATGTAACATAAGTCAATTGGCTTGAAAGCACAATGGCAAGAGTAAAAGGTCCCTTGACATCTCCAACGCCAACTGAAGTCTCTTGGCATTTTGGGCCAGACCATCCATAGTGCCATCACTTAAATTAGTTCAAACTGCTATATGTCATTTCAGACATTGAAAATTAAAAGATGTAATTTTTGGGCCGACCTATTGTCTCAGCTTAGTTTTCAGCAAATTTTCCTATTTCCACGATTAAATTTTATGCATTTGCCACCCTCCTCAACCTTCTGTTGCAACATTGAGTGGTTGCTCTTTCCTCCTACATCATGCAGAAAGCTGCAATTAAGAAGATGGATATGCAAGCATCGAAAGGATTTCTTGCTGAACTGAATGTTCTAACACATGTTCATCATTTGAACCTGGTATTTTTCTTTCCGTGTCATTTGATTCACCATTTTTTTTTTCTTTTTTTGAGCTTTACAATTGGACAAGGTACTGTGGCAACTTGGTTAGAGCAGATTGTATATTAGTAGACTCAGAAAATTCACCTTCGTCAGTTACTTTTTTGCGTAATTTAATTCAGTACCTTGACTAATCACGTTGAAACAAATGACTGAACTTTGTTTTATTCTAACTCAATGTATAGAGCATGCATAGCTACCTGCTTTCTGTAATATTTGAACTTTCATTGTTGTTGAGAGGCTTATTTCCCTTTCTTGGACTCTTCGCCAGCATGCTAATTGACATGACACTCTGCTCAGGAGAAAAGCTTGCTTCCACTTTGGCACTAATGACAACTATTTGCCAAATAGGCATTTTGTTCAGACCTGTATCTGCCCTATGCGATTTCAAGTTGGTTATTTTTCCCAAAAGACACTTGCATTGTTTAGTTATCTTGTGGTGGCTGTGCAGTTTATGTTAAAACTTCGTGCAGGTTCACTTAATAGGATATTGTGTGGAAGGCTCCTTATTCCTAATTTATGAGTACATTGAGAACGGCAACTTAAGTGAACATCTGCGCGACTCAGGTGAGGAGGATATGGAATCTAGTCATAGAACATCTCATCTCTATCACTTTATGTTCATGGCGGTATATTGTTCTTTTGGTTTCAGGGAGGGAACCATTGTCATGGTCAACTAGAGTTCAAATTGCGTTGGATTCAGCCAGAGGACTTGAATATATGCATGAACATACCGTTCCGGTCTACATCCACCGCAATATTAAGGGGGCGTTCGGGAGTGAAAATTTTGGGGGTTAGAAATTTTGGGAGTTTTGGGTTTGTGAAAAAGTAAAGATATTTTATAGGATTTGATGAAAAAGTGAAGAGAGAGAAATTTAAATAAATATTATAATAAAAAAGAATAAATTGAGGAGGAGAGAGAGATTATTTTATAATTTTTAATATGGGTAGAAATTTTTGGGGGTGGAAATTTCCACCCCCGAACACCACCTAATCAGCAAATATACTGATAGACAAGAACTTCCGTGCAAAGGTTGTAAATGTGCTGTATGAATAAGCTCTGAAATCGCTTTCTTATTCTTACCTTTTTTCTTTGTCACAGGTTGCAGATTTTGGGCTCACAAAACTAGTCAGATATGGAAGTACTTCTTTGTTCTCAGGTCTTGTGGGTACATTTGGCTACATGCCTCCGGAGTAAGAATTTTCATATAATTTTATTTGGTGCTCTTTCTAAATTATAAATACTTAGGCTTTTTTATTTTACAAATTTGTGTTCTGTTTCGTACATATCCATATTTCTGGTGCCTTTCGAATTTTATAACACATATTAGCAAAAAGAATTAGACTGGATCCCTTGTGCCTTTTTCAATACTTAAATGCTGGAACAGTTATTCTGATAATTTTTTGATACGGTAGCTTTTGATTACCTGTGTTTCGCTGCAAGCATAACTTTGTCCTTGATAATCTGAATCAGAATGAGAATAAGGTGCAGATCTACATGCACATCCTTCCAAAAGAAACAGAAAATTCAATTCGTGTTCCATGATGAGCCTAAACTGTGACCATGATATTTGTACAAATGCCAGGTTCCCACAGACGGGGAAAATACATGTGTAGTAGTTTCTTGTGTTTTTGAGCCATTAACCTGTTCGAAGCATTTTTTATGCAGATATTCCCAGTGTGGTGATGTTTCCCCCAAGATAGATGTTTATGCTTTTGGGGTTGTGCTGTATGAACTAATATCTGCCAGACAAGCTATTCTCAAGACAAACGAATATGGTCCTGAAGCAACGGGACTCGGGACCTTGGTTGTTTTTCCTCCCTCCCTCTACAGTTCTACTTACTAGTTTTGGATATACTTTAAAGGGTATTACACTCCCGCATTGTCAAGGCAATGCGGGCTCTTACAATCGGGAGCTTATAAATAAAGTCTTTTCTTGTAATCTAATCCTTCAATTAATAAGTATATAAGAGTGTCTCACGAGCTGGGCCTTTGACCTAACTCAACTCAATCTAGCTGGTACTTTTGTTGCTCTAGTTCAGGCCAGGCCGATTTTAATTTAGGCTTGTTTCATTCGAGCAAACTTTTGGTATCTTTTCTTGGGTTTTCGTATTGTTAGCTCTTGTAATCTGGGCTTTATAAATAACGGCTCTAATCCTTGCAACTATACAAGAGTATCTCATGGGCTGTCATAGTGTAGGTCTACTATAAATTATTTTTCTCTTCTATTTAATTTTAACAAAAGGTGTCCCGTTATATTTATCCTAAGTTGTAAATATTGATGTGATGCAGTTTGAAGATGTTCTTAGCGGGCCTGATCCAGAAGAAGATCTTCCTAAACTTGTTGACCCCAGGCTTGAGGATAATTATCCACTTGACTCAGTCCTTAAGGTGATTTCACATTCCAGTAGATTATAGATACGCAAATTACGGGTAATATTGGTAGCCTTTTTTTGTGTTAAAAGCGATTGTGGTTGATTTGGTGCCAGATGGCCCTCCTGGCCAAAGCTTGCACACAAGTCAATCCTCGACTAAGGCCAAGCACGAGGTCTGTTGTGGTTGCTCTAATGACTCTTTCATCTTCACCGAGGGAAGCTCACGAAGCCTCATCTCGCAGATGTGATGCCTAATGCCTTGACAAGTGGCTTCTCGAAGACAAAGTTGTAGCTTTTGATTTTTGATGCATCTGTAATATTTAAATATCTTCCACCAAGTAGAATATCTGAGAGGGGCGGCACCCCGGTTTTCTGAGTTGCCGGCGGCCTACTGTTTTCCTTTCGGTCAGCTGTCTTTTCACCGCTTCAGGGGATTTACAGTCAGTCCCAATCAGTGTCTCGAAAGACTGGGATGGGAAACAAAACAGAATGAACCGGATTAGCACTTGCAACCATCAAAACCTGAGACAAAAGTAGAGCTCGACAAAACAGAATGATAATTTATAGAGTACGACTTTTTATACTACAATAACAATAATGAGTATGGCTACCATACTATAGACTCTTATAGAATATTATTGATGATTCTGGTCTGCTTATTTCATTTAAAACATGAAATTTGAAAACTTTTCATTTTTTTTTTTCTTTTCAATCATTGATAAGAACTAAGGTTGGGGCTAATTTATGTTAATTTGTTGTATCTTCTCAAGATTTTGAGGTGCTCTAGTCACCATGAACGTGTCACCTGGTGTGTATATTTCCTTACTTTTTAAACATATTCTATTTATTATTTTTTGGTGTTAAGAAAAGCTCTATAATCTTTAGATAGTTGTAATGTGGGAAGAAACAGTTAAACCCTGGACATTGAGAGTAGTTATCCCATCCTAAATAGCAGGTTAATCTTGGTCATAAACATAGTAAGTACGAGGATTTGCCAGGTGAGACAACATGAAGAAGGAAACCTAGAGATTCTGTTTTACCATCTAAACACAAGCATCTGACCAAAAGAAACGCAACCATACGAGGGATGTGGCATCTAGACCTTGCCATTTTACATTTTCAGAGTAGGGAAAACCACCAAGCATATACATGCAGAACTGTCGGATGTTATAGAATTAGAGGAGGCCATATATGGCAAAGATTCTTATCAGTAATGTTAGATAGAGTCAGAGGCGGAGCCAGGGGGTGCGGGTGGGGGCAGCCGCCCCCCTGGCTCCAAAAATCCTTTGCAAATTTTTTTTTTTTTTGTTATTAAGAAGTAGGCCTGCCCACACTGGCCCAGGCCTACTTCCAGGGCCAGTAGGGGCGCACCCACTAGCCTAGTCCCGTGTGATCTGCTTGTTTAATTATTTTTTTTTTAAATCAGAGGGTGAAACGACGTCGTTTTACCCTCTAATTTTAAAAAAAAAATTCTGCATGCCTCTCTCTCTGTGCGATCTTTCTCACTCTCTACGATCTCTCCAGCTCTCCCTCAACTCAACCCAGCAGCCCTCACGCCTCTCTCTCACTCACTGTTCACTGTCTCATTGCTGCCGCTACCATTGCCCCTCCCTCCATCCCCAGCAGACAGCCGACGCCGCCCAACACAGGTAAGCCCACCTGTCCACCATCTCTCTCATTCTCTTGTCTTTTTTTTTTTTTATTATTCCCAATAATCTCACATCTCGCCTCTACTCTCAGGTGCTGCCGTGCCGCCCACCAGCCAGCACCACCAGTCCACCAGCCATCGGAACTCTCTCACTCTGCCAATTTAGTTTAATTTAATTTTTCAATTTAGCCATTTAGGGTTTCAAATTTTAATCATTTCATAATTAATTTCTTATTTCTCATGATTAGTTTTTTACTTTTATTTTATTTTTTCTGCTACTGTATGATTAATTTCTCATGATTTAGTTTAATTTTGTTCGAATTTCTCATGATTTATCATTTATGATTATCAAATTATATGCTTATAGTTATGGACTATGGTGCTGCTGTGCTGGTTTTTTTTTGTTTGTAAAGTTTGTCTTGGCTAAATGGCTGTTTCAATTATTCAATGTTAATGCTTCTGACTTAATGCTTAATTGCTTATGGCTGTTTCAATGTTGGATTATTTAGTATGTTATATTTTATTACCTTTTGTGTCTATACTATCTTTATATGAAAGAATTTTAAACGTTACTTCTGATATATTTAACTCTTGAGTAGCTATTTGGACTGTAATATCCACGTGGTTTCATTTACTTTTGTCTTCCCTCAATTTTATAGCAAAAAGAGGATAAAGATGTAGAAATTTTGTGAACATGTATAAAATGTTTGTTTGTTTGGATGCTGACCTTTTGATGGGTGTTAAGAATTGTCTTCCTCATATGCTGATGGGCATTTTAAATTGTTTTTTTGTTCTGTTCTTTTTAGATAATGGAGTGGTTTTTTATTAAAAAAAAAAAAATCACGAAGCATGGAGTCGGCTAATATTCCTAATGTGACTACTACTTCTAATGAGGATTTTAGTTTAAAAAGACCTTGCCCTTTGTTGAGTTCGGATGATATTATTTCTGACCCAGGGTTGCGTAAATCTATTGGCTCGTATGATGCTAGGATTCAGGATCAAGTCCGTAGAGAGTACTTGACCAAAGGTGCTTTTCAACCTCGTGGCCATATTTTTTCCAAGAAGAAATTTGGGAAAGGATTTGAGGGGTTTTAGGGAGGTATGGTACAAAGATTATCCATGGTTAGAATATAGCGTATCGGATGATGCAGCTTATTGTTTGTGGTGTTATCTATTTAGGCGACCTAAAGGAGCACAATCCGGGGGAGATGTGTTTATATCTAAGGGATTTGATAATTGGAAAAAGGCGCTGGAGAGATTTAATGAACATGTTGGCAGACATGATAGTGCTCACAATGAAGCTAGACAAAAATGTGAAGCACTCATGAATCAGCGACAAAGTGTGTCACACATATTATCCTCACATGAGCACGAGCAAGAGAATGCTTATCGCATTCGATTAACAGCGGTTTTAGATTACATTCGTTTTCTTTTGGGCAAGGATTAGCTTTTCGTAGTCATGGTGAGTCCGAGAGTTCATTGAGGCAGGGCAATTTTCGTGAGCTTTTGAAATGTACAGCTTATGAAAAAAAAATGTTGCTAAGACAATTAATCTAAATGCTCCTGGAAACAACCAAATGACTTGTCCAACTATTCAGAAGGAAATGGTGAATGCTTGTGCAGCGTTGACCACACTTGCTATCATTAAAGACATTGGGGATGGATTTTTTTCTCTTATGGTTGATGAGTCTCGAGATAGTTCAGTGAATGAGCAAATGGCAGTGGTTTTGAGATATTTGAACAAAAGTGGACAGGTGATTGAACGGTTTCTTGGTGTGGAACATGTTACTGACACATGCTCACAATCTTTAAAAACTGCTATAGACAAATTGTTTGCAAGACACGGGTTATCAATATCCAGATTGAGAGGTCAAGGGTATGATTGGGCATCAAACATGCGAGGCGAGTTCAATGGATTGAAGTCGCTCATTTTGAGTGAGAATCTTCTGCTTTCTATATCCATTGTTTTGCTCACCAACTTCAACTGGCTGTTGTAGCTATTGCAAAGAATAATTTACAAGTTGGTGATTTTTTAACTATATTTCTATGATTGTAACTATGGTTGGAGCTTCTTGTAAAAGGAAAGATATTCTTCGGCAATCCCAACATGAGAAGATAGTGGAGCAGTTAGAGAATGGAGAGAAATCTAGTGGAAGGGGCAAAAATCAAGAAACCAGTCTCGCACGACCAGTGATACTCCTTGATTACTATATCTCATTATAATACTTTAGACTATTTAGTTTTTTTTTCTTTGTTTATAGGTTTTTAATTCCCATAATATTGTAGGTGATACTCGTTGGGGTTCACACCACATAACAATACTCCGTCTCTTCAGTATGTGGTCAGCAGTGTTGGAAGTGCTTGAAGGCATAAAAGAGGATGGTACTCTCTCAGATCAAAGATCCATGGCTATGAGTTTAATGGATAAGATGGAAACCTTTGAGTTTGTATTCACTATGCATTTGTTGAGGAATATAATGGGAATTACTAGTGAATTGTCACTGACATTACAACGAAAGATCAAGACATTGTTAATGCTATGTCTTTGGTAAGAGTTGTGAAGACACAGTTGCAAGATTTGAGGGAGATGAGATGAGATGAATTTTTGGAAGAAGTGAAAACTTTTTGTGAGACTAATGCCATCGTTGTGCCCAATATGGAAGATATTGTACCAACTCGTAGTTCGAGGCGTGGAGGGCAAACAATTACTTATTGGCATCATTTTCGTGTGGAAGTGTTTTGCCAAGTTATTGATTTGATTTCTCAGGAGATGGATAATCGTTTCAATGAAGCAAATACGGAACTACTTCTTTGCATAGCATGTCTTGATCCAAGGAACTCATTCAAGGCATTTGATCATACTAAGTTATATCGTCTTGCTCAATTTTATCTAGATGATTTCTCAGCAATTGAACTTATACTACTTAGAGATCAGCTTCAGACCTACATTCAAGATGTTAGAAGCAATGATGATTTTTCTGAGATTCAAGATATTGGAGGTCTTGCTATGAAGATGGTTGAGATGGCAAGAATATTGTATTTCCATTGGTTTATCGTCTTATTGAGTTAGCATTGTCTTACCGGTTGCGACTGCAACCGTTGAGAGAGTGTTTTCTGCAATGAAGATTATTAAGACTGATTTGCGTAATAGGATGAGAGATGAATGGATGAATGATAGCATGGTAGTATACATTGAGAGGGAAATTTTTGACACTATTGAGAACGAAGCCATTTTACAACGTTTTCAGAAGATGAAGGCCCGTAGGATCCAATTACCATCTCTCAGTATTAGCAAATAGTTCAGTAAATGTATTTTATTATTTTTAATATTTTTAGTTCTTAATTTGCGATATTGTAATTTTAAGACACTTTTTACATTATGTAAAAAAAAAAATTTTGATAATTTTTCCTTAAAAATTTCGACTCCACTCGTTTTATATCCTGGATGCGCCACTTGTTACAGTACCATGTTGACGAAGGAACTTGGAGGCTTAACTGAAAAAAAACGTACAAATTCCGGACACTGAAGCTAACAGCTCAAATATGATCGGTCTAGAAATAAAAATCCGCTATTCTGAACATTAAGCTATCATTAAAGGCTTAAATCCGAGCAGACAAAGCAAGGGCATGTGTGACAATGATTTGTACCAACCAGCCCATCAATCACTGTGGTCTGTACCATTCAGAATAAATCCTCTTAAGCCTTTGGCACCTCAAACGCTCTTCTTCCCTGGCTCTTTCAATTATGATCTCGCTCCCAAAGAGGAAACTCCCACTCACACTCTTGGCCTTCCATTATCTCCTCTTGTTCCTTCCCAAAGCCCGAGCCAAGTGCAGAACTGGCTGTCCCCTTGCCATAGCCTCATACTATGTGTGGCAAGGTTCAAGCCTCACTCATATTAGCAACATCTTCAGCCAACAAATACCCGAAATTCTCAAATACAATCCCAACATCACCAACATAAATTTCATCCGATTTGGTACCAGAATTAACGTGCCCTTCTCATGTGACTGCTTGAACGGTGACTTCTTGGGCCATACCTTTTCTTACGTAACCCAGTTTGGCGATACTTATGACTCGATTGCTCAGACTACTTTTTCTAACCTCACCACCGAGGTCTGGGTGCAGCGCGTGAACGCCTATGCACCGACAAGGATACCGGACTATGTTTCAATCAATGTCACGGTTAATTGCTCCTGCGGCGATCGGCACGTGTCGAAGGATTACGGATTGTTCGCGACCTACCCGCTCCGCCACGGTGAAGATTTGTCCTCAGTGGCGGCGGAGGCCGGTGTGCCTGCCCAGTTGCTGGAGAAGTACAACCCCGGGTCCAATTTTAGTGCCGGCGTTGGGCTGGTCTTTGTGCCGGCTAAAGGTTAGCAACTATTCGGGGTCACAATACTAATAGAAAAGACCATAGGATAAGTTTATCATCTTCTGTAATTATGTTATTTTATGATAATCTCTCATCATTATTAGTTTTTCCTTTTTTGACACTTTAGGGGTACTTTTGTGGTCACTATGGCTAGTGGGCGACACCAATAGAGTTAGGCAAGAAGACAAATGTCGTTTACTCTCCTTGTCCGTCTTTTTATTGGCTGGTAATTTGCCAGTCAATCACTCACACATGCTGTAGACACTGAAGACTTCAAAGATCAAATTCGGTACAATAGTCCAATTGGGAGAGGCTGATTTTTCCCGCAATTAATGTTGCAGCATTAATTAATATTAATTAATGAGTAGTGTAAATTCGGATAACAAATTAATTCTTTTAAAACTGGTAGAGTCAATAAATTATTTATAGTCCATGGTCTCTACCAAATATGTATTCGAGGAGGGAATCATTTATTCTCATCTTTTTAAGATATTCATAGAGAGAGAAAAAAAAAAAGAAAAAGAAAGGAGAAAATATACTTTACACTCTCTTACAATTGTATTTTTTTTTTTTTTTTGTAATTTACACTCTGAATTATGAATTTTAACACATTATAACCTAATTTATTCATACTTTTGCAATTTACATCTTATATTACAATTTGACCGTTAGGATTATGCGTCATCACATATTTTCATTGGTTTTGATGGTGAGATCTTACTGTGGAGTTTAAATAGAAAACTTATGATAGTTAAAAATGCTGTGTCACATGCATTTTGGAGTACAAATTATAAAAGATGCGATAGTTAGAGGGTATAATTTATAATTTTACCAAAATTATTCAAATCCAAGGATATTGCCTTCTTATTTTAAAAAGTTTGATTTTTGCAACCAAGTTAAATGCACTTGCTTCCAAGGTGATGGTGGAGGTAGTGGGCGCCTTATCACTTTCAAAGGTGTAGCATTTTTTGGTCTATGAAGAATTATGGCAATCCATGAAGATCCAACCTGCTAGTGACATATTAGTGCAAGTAATCCCAACATAAACAGTATTTTATTTAGCCCTCAAAATTTTCCGTTGTCTGCTTTGAAGAACATTAGTTCTGTCCAGTTAGTTTATGACGTCGTTATTCATTTTATTACTGTGACATTTTTGGTACTAATAAGGTAATGACATATATGTTTTGTTTAACAATACAACTATGCTGCGAATTATTTTGTTATAAAGCTTGAAATATATAGTGTTATGTGCTTGGGAGAACTCACTTCTAAAAATTAGCTCAAAGGAGGAGCAAGCCCAAGGTATATGAACCCCACATTGGAAATCCATACTACCAATGTGGGACAGGTCCCACACTCCCAAATAGTCCCTAGTTCCAGGCTAACAGGTATGGTTAGGTTCTGATACCATTTCTTATATGTTTTAAGAGAATTCACTCTTAAAAGTTAATTTAAAGGGGAAGAGAGCCCGAGGTATATAAACCTCACATGGGCAGCCCATACTACTAAATGTGGGACAAATCTCATACTCCAAAATTGTCAATAACATATAATCCTTCAATCTTAGATAGTGTCCCGAGGCCTTTTCCATGTTGTTTAAGGCAAGCGTCTGGACCTCTGAGGAGGGCCACCTTAGGTAGGAATAGAAGTTATTAAGGAGCATCTTCATAATCTTCTAACTAAAAGGTTGAGGTAATAGGTGGAGAGGCTTGACTCCTTTATAAATCTATGTTGAATATGTTAATCATACTAAGTCCAAAACCTTGTCAATAGGTATTTCTAATGCTCTTCTAGGTCCAGCTGAAATAAAAATCAAGAAAAATGGTCAATAACCAACATGGAAGTAAGATAGATACAAATGCAAAGACAAAATTATCCCTAGACTGCTGCTATTTTTAAATTTTTTTCTTATTCAATGTGTCGAATTCAGAATTGTTTGCTAAGATAATATTAAAAAGCACTACATGCAACACTTAAATTAAAGAAGTAAAACCATTATATTCAGAAAAAGCTAAAAAAACAAAAAAAATTGTCTGTGTTAGCCATTGTGCAGTAAGAAATGATTCTGATTAAGGCATATTGCCTACAGTTTAATTGAATTTGAAGCTTAAGTAGACATTAACATGTAGAATCATTCGTTGCAATCATTCTGAAGTTTGGCTTTTGTTATTTTGCAGATCAAAACGGGAAATATCCATCGCTAAAGTAAGTATGCCATCTTGAGATGTTTCAAATTGCAACGAAAACTATAGCATTAGTGTATGCTTTAACAACTCTTCAGCTTTTGACTTACAAACGCACCCCATTGTCCTGTTTCCTTTTTCTGCAGGGCAGGTACTAGTTTCTTCTCTCGAAATTGCTTTGATGTAGCTTGTTTTTCCTCTCTTGTGGTGTATGTGATCAAACGTGACATGCCCAGATGGGTTTTGGATGTTTTCTCAAGCTTACACTACAATGGCATTTCAAGCAGGTATTTCACGTGGAGTCATTGCTGGCATAGTTGTTGCAGGAGTTGCTGCAGCTTCATTTCTGGCATTTTGTCTATATGCTGGTGTTTATAGAAGGAAGAAGGTTGTGAAGGCCTCATTTCTTCCTGCAGCACCCAAAGGCCAGTATTTTCAACAGAGAATGGGTAACCCTCCTAGTTTGATGAGTCCTCTCAATGGATATATATAGTCATTTTAAGAGATGAGTGATGCTTTCCGAAGAACTAGATAATTATCTTGCAATACAACGATGCTACTCATCTGGCATCATTGTATTGCATGATAATCACTTTCTTACCTTTTGCCCAATTAAGAATCCGAGTTCTCTCTTGTTATAATGTCAATTTTGTTGATTATCAGAAGTCATATGTCCCTATATCTTGGTATAGGCTCTGGAAGTACCGTGGAGAAAGCTTCAGAGTCAGTCGCGCTTGGTGGTTTTGGTTCACCGGGGCTTACAGGTGTCACTGTGGAGAAATCAGTTGAGTTCTCATATGAAGAGCTTGTAGAGGCTACTAACAACTTCAACGTGGCTAATAAGATTGGGCAAGGTGGCTTTGGAACAGTTTACTATGCAGAACTGAGAGGAGAGGTTTGTTGTCCTGCACTTCTATTCCAGAAGCCAACTTCTATATACATTCAAACCATTAATGTAACATAAGTCAATTGGCTTGAAAGCACAATGGCAAGAGTAAAAGGTCCCTCGACATCTCCGACGCCAACTGAAGTCTCTTGGCATTTTGGACCAGACCATCCATAGTGCCATCACTTAAATTAGTCCAAACTACTATATTTCATTTCAGACTTTGATAATTATAAGATAGTAACTTTTGGGCTGGCCTATTGTCTCAGCTTATTTTTTCGCAAACTGTCCTATTTCCACGATTAAATTTTATGCATTTGCCACCCTCCTCAACCTTCTGTTGCAACATTGAGTGGTCTACATCATGCAGAAAGCTGCAATTAAGAAGATGGATATGCAAGCATCGAAAGAATTTCTTGCTGAACTGAAGGTTCTGACACATGTTCATCATTTGAACCTGGTATTTTTCTTTCCCAGTCATTTGATTCACCATTTTTTTTTAGTTTTTGAGTTTTACAATCGGCCAAGGTACTGTGGCAACTTGGTTAGAGCAGATTGTATATTAGTAGACTCAGAAAATTCACCTTCATCTGTTACTTTTTTGCGTAATTTAATTCGGTACTTTGACAAATCATGTTGAAACAAACGACTGAACTAGTCATATTTGTTAGTGTTTAAACCGGATTTTTCAATATTCTAACTCAATGCATAGAGCATGCATAGCTACCTGCTTTCTCTAATATTTGAACTTTCATTGGTGTTGAGAGGCTTATTGCCCTTTCTTGGACTCTTAGCCAGCAGGCTAAATGACATGACACTCTGCTCAGGAGAAAAGCTTGCTTCCACTTTGGCACTATAGATAACTATTTGCCAAATAGGGCATTTTGTTCAAACCTGTATTTTCTCTATGCGATTGCTTAGTTAATGTCAAGTTGGTTATTTTGCCCAAAATCGTCCTGCATTGTTTAGTTATGTTGTGGTGGCTGTGCAGTTCTTTGTTAAAACTTCATGCAGGTTCGCTTGATAGGATATTGTGTGGAAGGCTCCCCATGCCTAGTTTATGAGTACATGGAGAATGGCAACTTGAGTGAACATCTGCGCGACTCAGGTGAGGAGGATGGGGAATTGCATGTTCTTTTTGAGAAAAATTTTAAGGATTTTAAGTATAGTGTAAATATTTAGGTGATATTTAAGCTTTATTGGTATGCGTGTAAAAAATGTTGAGTTGTATTGATGTTTGTAAAAAAACTAATGTTGAGTTGTATTGATATGCGTGTAGGAGTAATGTTAGGATTGTAAGTTTAGAAAGTTTGATTTAAATTCTAAATTTTTTAGCCAAACGAATATGCCTTCTTTATGGAACATCTCATCTCTATCACTCTATTTTCATGTTAGTATATTGTTCTTTTGGTTTCAGGGAGGGAACCATTGTCATGGTCAACCAGAGTTCAAATTGCTTTGGATTCAGCTAGAGGGCTTGAATATATCCATGAACATACTGTTCCGGTCTACATCCACCGTGATATTAAACCCGCAAATATATTGTTAGACAAGAACTTCCGTGCAAAGGTTGTCAATGTGCTGTGTCGATAGTGTACCTCTGAAATCTCTTTGCTATTCTAACCTTTTTTCTTTGTCACAGGTTGCAGATTTTGGGCTAACAAAGCTAGTCAAATATGGAAACACTTCTTTGCCCTCAGGTCTCGTTGGTACATTTGGCTACATGCCTCCGGAGTAAGAATTTTCATATAATTTTATTTCACAAATTTGTGTTCTGTTTCGTACATATCCATATTTCTGGTGCCTTTGTAATTTTATAACACATATTAGCAAAAAGGATTAGACTTGACCCCTTGTGCATTTTTCAATACTTAAATGCTGGAACAGTTTATTCTGATGAATTTTTTAATACAGTAGCTTTTGATTACCTGTGTTTGGCTGCAAGCATAACTTTGTCCTTGATAATCTGAATCAGAATGAGAATAAGGTGCAGATCTACATGCACATCCTTCCAATAAAAACAGAAAATTCAATTCGTGTTCCACAGACAGGGAAAATAGATGTGTAGTAGTTTCTTGTGTTTTTTAGCCAATAAACAATTAACCTGATGGAAGCATTTTTTGTGCAGATATGCCCGGTATGGTGATGTTTCCCCCAAGATAGATGTATACGCTTTGGGGGTTGTACTGTATGAACTAGTATCTGCCAAACAAGCTATTCTCAAGACAAACGAATATGTTCCTGAATCAACGAGACTCGTGGCCTTGGTTGTTTTTCCTCCCTCTTATCTATTTACTAGTTATGAATATACTTTGCAGGGTACAACAGTCCCACGTTGTTAAGGCAACACAGTCTCTTGCAGTCGGGAGCTAATACATAAAACCTTTCTTATAATCTAATCCTTGCACTATTAAGTATACAAGAGTACTCTATGTCCTGGACCTTCCTACAGTGGATGTAGGTCTATAGACCGAACCACTTAAATCTTGTGTTTCTCTCATCTCTTTTTTTCTCTTTGGTCTGAAATATTTTCTCTTATGTTTTAATTTTAACATGATATGAGAACCATTTTATTCCTGTGCCCTAGCTCAACTCAGTCTAGTTAGCACTCTTGTTGGCCCAGTTTGGCCTAGTTCAGCTCGACCCACCAATCTTGGCCCGTTTCTGACCGGCCTATTTAGTTTCGGCTATCGTCCAGCGACATTCCAAACGGCTTTTGTTTATCTTTTGTTAGGCCTTCCAACACTTGTCCGACATCATTTAAGTAAACTTTTGGTATCTTCTCTCGGACTTCAGTTAATGTGAGCTATTCTAATCTGGGCCATATAAAGCCCTCCCATGTAATCTAATCTTTGCACCATTAAGTATACAAAAGTATCCTATGTGCAGTGTCTTCTCATAGTGGATATAGGTCTGTGAACCGAACCACTTAAATCTTTTTTCTCTCTTATCTAGTTTCTCTCTCTAATATAAATTATTTTCTCCTATATTAATTTTAACAAAAGGTGTCCCGTTATATTTATCCTAAGTTGTAAATATTGATGTGATGCAGTTTGAAGATGTTCTTAGCCGGCCTGATCCAAAAGAAGGTCTTCCAAAACTTGTGGACCCCAGGCTGGAGGCTAATTACCCACTTGATTCAGTCATTAAGGTGATTTCACATTCCAGTAGACAAGCAAATTAGGGATAATATTGGTAACCTTTTTGTGTTAAAAGCGATTGTGGTTGATTTGGTGGCAGATGGCTCACATTGCCAAAGCTTGCACACAAGTGAATCCTCAACTAAGGCCAAGCATGAGGTCTGTGGTGGTTGCTCTAATGACTCTTTCATCTTCAATTGAGGATTGGGATATTAGTTCTTCCTATGAAAATCAAGCACTTCTAATGTCACCGAGGTAAACTCATCATGAAGCCTCATCCCGCAGATGTGATGCCTTGACAAGTGGCTTCTCGAAGAGAGAGTTCTAGCTTTTTGATTTTTTATGTATCTTCCACTAAGTAGAATATCTGAGAATATCTTCCACTGAGGTGTGTAGATTTCTTCTATTTGAACTAGGAAGATATTCGTAATTCAAACTTTTGATTGAATGTTAAGAGGGCTAAAAATAAAGATTCATCAAAATAAAACGACTGCAACCATGTTAGGGTTATGTTTGTAAACTATTTTTTTTTTCAAAATTTTCATTAAGCAAAAATAAAAGTAGGATAAAATTTTGGCTACAAAATTTTCACAAATATTTTGAAGTTGACATTTTTATCCCTAACGTTTGCTTGTATTTTGACAATATTACCCTCTTTTTTTTAATTTCGAAATATTTTAAAAAAATAAAAATAGCATAATTATCTCTAATTCACAATCTATTTCCCATCAAATTACTCTTTCCATCAAAATAAACATAAAAAATTCCATAACATTATTTCTCTCTTCACAGATCTCACCTTTTTATACGGCTCCTATAAAATTCAAACAATATTTACACGGACATACTATACAATTTTCACTATTTTTGACAAACTCGAATTTTCCTAAAATTTTCACACCACACTCAAATTTTTTTGATTTTTTTTTTTTTTTTAATTTTCAGTTTGCTTAACATGTCCTTGAAATGTTGGCATCCATACATTCACCTTTTTACATTTTGGGAGTGGGGGAAACCAGCAAGTAGACACGTGCAAAATCTGTGAGATGCTATAGAATGAGAGGCGTTTATATATGACAAAGATTCCTGTCAGTGATCTCAGATACAGTACTACCTTTTTTTTTCTTTTTTTTTTTTATACATTACTACGTTGAAGGAGAACCTTGGATGCGTAATCTTATCCATACTATAATATATATATATAGTGTATGGCATGTCTGGCTTCTCCATTTCTAACAAAAACTAGCACGCTCTGCAGATATCTCGCATTATTGTAGTTGTAGGGCTTCTCCAAATTTACTGAAAGGACATCCGAGGGTGACTGGATGGCTTCCCTAGCCCATCCGTTGATGTATCCCACTTCCTCAAAGAGGAAAATTACAAACATTACCATTCTTCTAGGCACAAAGAACTGACCAAAACCATATAAAACAAATAAATTTACATTATTGATTGCTTTTTATAAAAAAATCTATGAAGTTATCCGAATCAAAAATTGGCACAGCTTTCGTTTGCTTTTTGCCATGTATAGTGGGTGACGCCGCTACATTTTACTTTTTTTTTTTTGTTTAGTGGGATGTCCATTCCAACATCTGATTTTGTGTCACCTAGTGCAATTGAAAAGTCCCCTGTCCCAATTGGGTTATTATTTCAATTCTTTGTGGGTTACATCTTTGGTCCCACAAAATGCTAATATCAAATCAATGACGACAGGCAACTTGGCTGCATCGCCACGTCCAATTGGCATGAATTATTGAAAAGAAACGGCTGATAAAAGTTAGTTGAAGAGCTCCTTTTGCTTCATCAAGAAACTGCGGATGGACAGCCCGCAGTTAGACTGCGAACAATCATGTGTTGCATCCAATATCCACTCTTTCTTTCTCTTTTGGAGAACCAATATTTTATGGGGATTTGCGTTCGCTATCATAAAAAAAAAAAAAAATCAGCTTAATCTAATAAAATAATTATAAATAATCTCTTTTTTCTATCTAATTATTATTATTATTTATTTAAATAATTTCTCTTTCATTTTATCACCAACAAATTAAAATATTCTCATTGTACAATACTCGTATACGGTCTTAATTAATTAAACACATACGGTACAATACTTGTTAGTCGGCAAGCCGGCAAGTACCGTTGAGTCTGATCCATGAAAGGGGCTAGATCTGCTCACCAACCCGAGATCAACTGATCTCCTCAATTTCCTCTCAGCTTTTATGCGTGTCCTTCGTGTCAGCTTCTTATACGCCCGTTGTGTCCCCGGAGTCACAGCCGCAACTATCACCATCATTAAGTCCCGTGCCAAACTGTCTACTGACTACTGTCTAGGCTGTCTTCACTTCAACCACCACCACCGCCTACGCAACGAACGCAATCTCGACACGGTCCCCCAGAGTCCCATCTACCTGACTCCTCCACCACACACGTAGACCTCAATCCCTTCTTCCTTGACTCGCCAACCCATCGCCCTATCAGAACCTCATTGGTCCGGAAACTCACGCCCCACATTCGCGCGTGAAACAAAACCTCACGAACGCGTAAACCAAACAAAAAGTAGCCGTTGGTGCCCACGTGGCACTTGCCGACATTGGAAGAAGTTTAATTTTGATATTTTTTTTTTCTAGGCAGCTAATTTTGATAACTTCTATTTGCATTCACGGCTGTTTACAAATCAGGTCCAGTTGGTCTGTAGATCAGGTCTCTTAACCGGAATTGTCAAAACTCAAAACCCCAAACCGCTCAGGCCCTCGCACGAAGAGCACTGAATTTTCCGTTTCTTTATTTCCAAACGAACGGATCTGTCTGTTTAATCGTTTTCAGTTCGCGAAATTGCACCAAATCCCGCTGTTTGGACCGGCTTCGCTGTAAGCTTTTTACCCTTTTATTTTTCCCTCTCCGTGTGAATTTTTTGCTTTAATTTTTTTAAGCATTAAAGAAAGAAGTGACAGAGAAACGCCTAATGACGTAACGACGTGGTTTTCCGTGGAGGGAGTGGAGGAATATAGTGTGCTTTCTTTGAATGGGGTTTGCAAGTTATCCAAACATTCCCTGATTTAGTTTCACATCGCCGGCTCTGGCTTTCTCTCTCTCTGCTTGGAAGAGTCTTGTCTAGTCTGAATACCAAGTATGAACTTCTTAAATTCTTGACGGGTTCTAATTGGTTCTGCTTTTGATTTGGTAACAATTGATTGTGTATTTATGGTTGTGTTTTGACTTTGATGTATATGATCTGTGGCTTCGATTGAATGCTGCGTTAGTTTTTAGGGAAACTATTTCCTGGAGTATTTTTTCCCGAAAAGAAAATCAAATCCTCATGATGGTAGCGGCCTAGCGGGAATATTCTTTTGTCTTCAATTTCTTTTTTGTTCATATTAACGGAGTTATAGCATCTGTTGAATGTCTTAAGTTAAATTTATTTCTGGTTTATTGCCCCGATACTGTCAGATATAGAAACTAAGCTACATTCAGTACTGAGCTTTCGTAGGGGTGTGTTTAGTTGTCTGAGTCCATTTCGGTACGCCTTTGGTCTGGAAAGTGCAAGCTTGTCTTTTTGGACAGGAACTTTCTAGAATATCGAAGCTGTTGCCAAAACAGGTGCTGTTGGATTTGTTTTATGGTTCCGAGGATGCCACCCATTCAGATATTGACTAAAATTTGTCTGAATTTTAACGTAAAAAAAAAAAATGAGGCAACTTAGTAAGGCCTAAATGGGTGGTATGTGTTTTGAAATTGGACATGGCACTTGAAATTTGAAATTCTATTGCTAAGTTGTTGTCTGAAGCGACCTATACTTTGTTGTAGTGTAATCTGCTCAAGCTCAAAACTTGATTTTGCAAAATTTTCTTTAGGTTGATGTTACTCCCTCCTGTATTTACTAAACTTCTTTTACAGGGAAATACTTGTTCTATTCTGGTGGGGCATATATAAATGGCTACGCTTGGAGATATTGGAGTTGCAGCAGCTTTCAACATTCTCAGCGCTTTCATTTTCTTTGTGGCCTTTGCCATTTTAAGGCTTCAACCTTTCAATGATAGAGTGTACTTCCCAAAATGGTATCTTAAGGGCTTAAGAGCAGACCCAACAACACCAGGAGCGTTTGTGCGCAAGTTTGTCAATCTGGACTACAGGTCATATCTAAGATTTTGGAATTGGATGCCAGATGCCCTACGAATGCCAGAACCTGAACTGATTGACCATGCAGGACTGGATTCCGCTGTTTACTTGCGTATTTACCTGATAGGGTATGGAGCAATAGATATCAACAATGGACTTATAAGGATGTCTATTCTGAATGTAGTAATTAATAAAATGATATTATGCTGTTTCTCTTGGTGATTTGTGCAGACTTAAGATCTTTGTCCCTATAGCCTTCCTTGCGTGGGGTGTCCTGGTGCCAGTTAACTGGACAAATAGCACTTTAGAGGGAACCAAGCTTTCTAATGTAACTTCTAGTAACATCGATAAGCTCTCTATTTCCAACGTCCCACTTGGATCACAAAGGTATGAAACACTATTTCCTTGCTTGCTTCCTTTGCCTTGTCCTTTTTGGACGATTCTGAACTTTGTCTCCTTGTAATTGTTGTGTTGTTCTCCAGAGCACCCCATACTTTTGCCTATGCACAAAACAGAGCTTCTTTATAAACTTAAATGATAAAGGGTTACAATGTCTGGCTGTATCAACTTAGTATGCTTTTAGTTGTATTTGGCGTTACTATCATTTGGCTCACCAAAGATCAGGCTTTAAGCAATTTCATTCATGATGACTTGTTCATTTTTTAGTTTGTCTTCATAATGCGGGCATAATAATCATGCTAAGTCCTGGATCGCAGGTTTTGGGGTCATATCGTGGTGGCTTATGCCTTTACCTTTTGGGCATGCTTTGTGCTGCTAAAAGAGTATGAGAAAGTTGCCTCAATGCGGTTGCAATTTGTTGCATCAGAAAGACGCCGCCCAGATCAATTTACAGTGAGATAAATCTTTGACTCAAAGACTTTTCCATATTTTAATTTCTTAATTATTAAAAATATTGTGAATATTTTTTCAGCATTTGATCTTTGTTTCAATAAGAGCAGCTGCTTGACTTATTTATATAGGCTCACTAGTACTTGTCTTTCTTAATTTATCTTGATGATAAAAATGGTAGTGCTTATTGGGCCTTTAGTTGAATGTTCAAATATTTACAGTGTGGTGACTACTTTTCTTGTCACCTGGTATGGCCTTTTGGTTGCAGTAATTACTTTTATGATTTGCTGAAAGATTGAAGCATTAGAATTCTAATTTTCGGAGGTCATATAGTATTTAAGATGAATCCATTCTTTAAATATTTTTGGCAGCATCGGCAATAATGTTAGCAGTTGTTGTACTCTGTTTAAATTGATTTACCTCTTAGGTGCTTGCTCTTTGGCCACTATCACCATATGCTGAAATGCTGAAATAACTCGTTTCCTTGGGGAATTACAAATGAATGCTTGCGATGTTCTTTATGGCTAACTTCTTATATAAATATTTGAGATTAACTGTAACTATAATTTTGAATGTTATTGGACAAGGATACGACATTGTTTTGGATCCCTGTCCAGATACAACTTTGTCTGATGAACTTTTATTGTTATCAGGTCCTTGTGAGAAACGTTCCACCTGATCCTGATGAATCTGTCAGTGAGCTTGTGGAGCACTTTTTTCTAGTCAACCATCCAGATCACTATCTTACACATCAGGTTGGTTCTTACTAAACAGAAGTGATATATGAAAAATTTTTTGGTTGAAAACTGATGTATGGACCCTGATTTGCATCAAAAAACCATGAACTTCTGCCACTCAGAAATTTCCTCTTGTTTGGGTGGCAGGCTATGAGGCCTTAATGCAGACAAGATAGTGGATTCACTATTTTTGGATCTATTGTTTCTTGGGAAAAAATAAATTATGCAGTCATCACCATTTGTTAGTATACATTTTGGTTATCATATTGTGACTATGTCTTTACCGATTACATTGTATTTTCTGCTATCTGCAGGTTGTCTACAATGCAAACAAAATTGCCAAATTGGTCAAGAAGAAGAAAAGTCTGCAGAATTGGCTTGTTTTCTACAAAAATAAATATTCTAGAAATTCCTCTAAGAGGCCTTTCATGAAGGTACTTCAATCCAATCTGAGCAGTCTTTGGTAGCATCTTATCAGTTTTGAGATTTAGTATCTTTTTAAGCCCAACTTGTGCAAACATTATTGCTTCCAGACTGGTTTTCTTGGGCTTTGGGGAGATAAAGTGGACGCAATTGACCATCATGAGTCTGAAGTTAAGAAACTTTCAGAAGAAGTAAGTACTACTGCTTTGAATGTCTCTTTGATTAATTTATGTGAGAATGTGGATATTCTTAAGTTTAGTTCCCTGTGAGCATTCCCCCCCACCCAACACACACCCACACCAATAAAAAGAGAAAAGAGGAAAATGTTACAGTAGAAGCATATGCTTTACTTTGTCATCTTTAAAGTGTGAGGTAGAATGCTGTCACCAGGATACATCTCACATTCTAGAAAGTAGGCATTTCGCTTCAAAGTTTAGCCCCTATCCTGAATGTTACTGCCTGAGCGCAAGCACTCCATTGATCCCCTCAACAACTTTTTGCTGTGAAAAGCCTTAGCCAACCTGTTCAACGCTGTATTTGATCGGCTTGTTTGCCTGATTTGATAGAATCTCAGTATTACCAAAAGATCCTTAAGTACAAATTTAGCCTTTTTGAAAGGGGACTGGAAGTCAGTGAGGTCAACCATAACCTACAAAAGGGACACTGGTATCACGTTACTCCAAAAAGGGGACCCACTGGTCGCCTAATAGGGCCCACTTGACATCACTTTCTTTTCTGACATTTTCCTGGAGGACTTATATATTTGAAGGATTGGTCTTGATCACCCACGGTCTCTGGAAATAAAAGGTGTGGATGTTTCTTCTGGAGAAAGATTAATGACTGAAAATATGCTGTTGAAGTTTTCAACAATTATGCATTTGGTTTTTATTGGCTCCAGAGAAATGCCTACGAGACATTTAAACCATCCCAGGAAGACTAACTCCTATTTCATTCTTAGATCCACTTAGGTTAAGTTAAAAGTTGCTCCATTCCGTTTACTGCTTTTACTTTGTCTTCAATATAAACTCACTTCCAGGTCTAATATAATGGAAATGGATCACTTATCCTTCAGATATCAGCAGAGAGGGAAAGAATTGGAAACAATTCAAAGTCTATCGTGCCTGCAGGATTTGTTTCTTTTAAAACTCGTTGGGGCGCTGCCGTCTGTGCCCAAACTCAACAATGCAGAAACCCAACTATATGGTTAACAGAATGGGCTCCAGAACCACGTGATGTATATTGGGAAAACCTGGCCATTCCATATGTTTCACTCACTGTTAGAAGGCTAATTATGGGTGTTGCATTCTTCTTCTTGACCTTCTTTTTCATGATCCCCATTGCATTTGTACAATCTCTTGCAAGTATTGACGGCCTTGAGAAAGCTGCACCGTTCTTGAAAAAAGTTGTTGAAGGGTGAGCTTGCTCCCATCCTATGGCCTCTTGAGTTAAAATTAGTATGCAGTGCTACAAATTACTAACAATCTTCTGATCCATAATGCAGGGGATTTTTTAAATCATTCGTCCAAGGTTTTCTACCTGGGATTGTGTTGAAGATATTCCTTATCTTTCTACCAACCATATTGATGATCATGGCTAAATTTGAAGGATTTACATCTCTATCATCTCTAGAAAGGAGAGCAGCGTCGAGATATTATATTTTCAACTTTGTAAATGTATTTCTCGGGAGCATCATTGCAGGATCTGCATTCGAACAGCTGGATTCATTTATGAACCAATCAGCAAATGAGTATGTTACTCTTGAATATCACTGTTCTTTTGTTGTTGAGGGTCTCTACTTTTGCCTATAAAATATATTTGCATGGGTGTGTTGGTATTCTATATTTCTTTTGATAAAATTGATCACTGGATCGTCCCACGGCCTAACCGATCTACCATTAATGTTCTGTAAAGGAAAATGCGACATGTATGACTGTACATTTTAGAAGTAAAATTTTGTTGGACCATGGAGGCTGGAAATACTATCTGATAAATTTTATTTGAAGAGCAAATATGGTTTCCCAGAATAATCACTTCATGCCTTTATTTTTTATAATTTGTTCTGACCAAAACTAAAGTATATGTGTTTTCTTTTGACAGGATCCCTAAAACAATTGGAGTGGCAATTCCAATTAAAGCTACTTTCTTTATAACTTATATTATGGTTGATGGATGGGCTGGTATAGCTGGGGAAATTCTAATGTTGAAACCTCTTATAATTTACCACTTGAAGAATTTCTTCCTGGTGAAGACAGAAAAGGACAGGGAGGAGGCTATGGATCCAGGAAGTCTTGGTTTCAACACAGGAGAACCTCGTATACAGTTATATTTTTTGCTGGGGTTCGTGTATGCTACAGTAACACCAATTATACTTCCTTTCATAATCATTTTCTTCGGCCTTGCTTATGTTGTGTTTCGACATCAGGTACATAGTTGTATTTTTTGCTGTGCACTCATATATGCTTGTTTAAATAGCTTCAATTGCGGTCAGCTCGCAAGCCGTATGAAGGTCTGGTCGTAAAGTAAAGGCTGCTTATGT